>PUQB01000403.1:0-136066 GCA_003024785.1 Selaginella tamariscina
CCTGGTAATGCACCGGTTTGGCCGCTCCTTGATGACGTTGTACAGTTGCGAGGACCAAAGACAGCAACTAAACCAATTTATGCACTTGTGACAGAGGTAGACTTTTCTGACCAAAAGATTAGAATTAATTGGTTGCAGCAGGTTCAAGAAACAGAGACAATAACAATTTGGATTGTAGATCGGCCTGAGAAAATCCAGAAACGATGGCATATGATAGTGTCAGTAGTGCATGTCGAAACATATAGCCAGGATAAGGTTAAATATTATGTAATTCGAAAATGAATAATATTTTGTTGAACATCTTATAATCCAAAAATGAAATATATTCTATATTATAATATAATAAAATATTATTTACCATCCATAAAACAAAAGTTACTTATTTATAGTTTAGCTATAGAGTATGACTTACTATTGAATTACGTACACCATGGTGAAATAGAAATATAATTTAAATGGGAAAATAAATAAAATGTTTTATTATTATATTTTAATGAACATTAAGATAATTTTATACATGTTATAAACCTTAAAACCAACCCTTGTTCCTAGACCCCTAGTATTTACAATAGTATTTTAGTTAAGAAAATTATACCCTAGTATTTACAAAATTAAGCATAGTATTTTTATCTTGTTTTTTTTGCATTTTGCGGTGTAAACTTACTTTCATTTATTTCTATTATTTTTCTTAGTCCTTTAATATTAATACTATTATTTTGTAAATTAATATAATAAATATCTTTACAAAAATATCAATTAATAATAGTATGACATTGTGAAGATAACCATAATAATTTGTTATTGCATTTTAATTGACAAACAATACATAATATCGATTATTTATTTCCATTTTAAATTACTATGAGCAAATTAGGTGCCAATTCTAAAATCTTTAATAGTATTAAATATTTTATATTTTAATTTTATTTCATCTTTTTTATTATTGTTTTCTCTCATTTTTATTAAACTTTCAATCTTTTACAAATACAATCTTTTTAAAATAAATCGATTTCAACATAGAAATCAATTATTTTTAATGGTGAACTAGTCTTTTCATGTAATTCACACATGTTCATATCTTTAAAAGAATAATTTATAGAATAGCAAAAACTAAACATTATAAAAATAATAATAATAAAAAAAGAAAAAAAAAAAAAGAAATAACATACAAACAAATCAAATAAAGAATTTATATGAGACACAATAGAAGATACACCACTTAGATATAACACATACATCTTTAAATGAGAATGTGTTAATAAATAGGGATTCACATTTTTTTAATTTGTTTTTACTTATATCAATGTATCATACGAAAAAGATTAAAAAAAACATAAATCTATTTTATTTATAAAAGCAAACGGCCATGGAAAAGATTAAAAGACACATCCACTTTGTTTAAAAAAGCAAATGGCAACAAAAATAAATCCATTTTATTTTAACAAGCAAATAGCACAAGAGATTTTGGTTTTTAAAATTTTTCTAATTTTGCTCATTACATTTTCCTTCCGTATCATAACACATAAGCGTCCTAATCTCCCCTAAAAAGTAAAGGGCAGGCATTGTGCAAACTCTCCTATTTGCCACAGACTCGGCCAAGCAATCCGCATAAAGTCGATGGAGAGATTATTTAGGCACTTGCCATCTTCGCTAAACCCCAAAGAAGATTCCCGAGATATGCTTAACATCACACTTGACAACAAAATGTCAGGAAATCTGAATTACGGCTATCGAACAACATACACGACAGATCTCTGATCCTACAGCCGGAACAAAGAAGGCAGCGATCTCAAGATCCAGTGCTGAAAAACAGAGGCCATCAAGGATAACGACCGATTGTCCGGTCCATGATGAGCCGACATACCTCGTGAACGGAATGAACAACGGAAATCGTTGAGCAGCAGATAGCCCTCGCGAACCTTATCCCATGCATAATGTCAGTTACCTAGACACCGCTTGAATCCCAATCGAGTGTATACACCGCTTAAATCCCGGCGCGCGTTCCTACGATACAGTACATACGTGTACAGTGAAATGCCACATGGCAGCCACATCCATTTGAAACTATGTATGTAGAGTCACACGTCGAAGTCATAAAACAAGTACTACCAGGCGTGTTGGAAGGGTGGAGGCAAACCCAGGTCCTTGGTCTGCTCCGAGCTAAAGTGCATTGTTCCTGGAATGGCACCAGACAATAGCCTTGCCGGTTCAAAACCCGAAGCTACGTAATGGGCAAGTGCAAGCCCACCATCCACAACGTCCCGCAAGCTTGGGGCTTGTGACATAAATGACAGTGTCGTCATGGCCGGCACTGGCAGTGTGGTTTTGGACTCCGTTGTCTTGTCGAGTTCCGCATATTCCAGAAACCGCTCAGTGGCCGCCTCCCACGAAAGTCTATGACATTCCTCGGCAGAAAGCGGCACCGGCTCGGATGCCGTGGCTAACTTCACCTTCTCCACAAACTCTTCAGGAGTCCTGTAGGTGAGACAGTTCGGAAACGACCTGAAGAACTCGTTTGATGGATGATCCGCGCAGACCACTATTTTCCCCATCGCTAGTGCTTCTGCTGTGGTTGTACACACCACGTCACTCACACTGGGGTTAATAAAAACTTTATAACTGCAAAAGGCCAGAGAGAGTGAACGTTGTGTATATATATGTATCAAATGATAGCAAGTATACCTCCGAAGTGATTCATCCGCATGATCCCTCCCTTGATGAAAGTCTATGGTCAGACCCAAACTCTGGGACATGGATTTCACATCCGCAGCATCTTCTCCCGAACCGAAAACATCCAGTTTCAAGCCCTCTAATTCTTGTTTGTGTTGTGCCAAGAGGTCGACCAGCTCCCTGTAACCCTTGCCCCATATCATCTTCCCAAGGAAGTAAGGTCCCTTAGAAAACGTCGGCTTCCCGTCCAAAGTCAACTTCTTTCCAATCTCTAGAAATTTGGGGCTTACACCATGGACGTTGCATACTTGCGACTTTGGCAACTCTTGTGTGGCGGCCGAGAGGCGCAGAACCTGGGAGTGTGCACAACAGTAAACTACGTTCATATGCAACTCGTGCATGACGTACCTTGTTGCAGTATATGCCAACTACCCAATTGTTTACATGCTTGAGGAGGAAGGCCTGTAAAGCGCCGTTCTTTTCCCGTCTTACGTACTCCAGGTAATTGGTATGCACAATACCAATCACGTCCTTGAACTTTCTATTCCACCTTCTTCCATGGTAATACCATGTCAAATGCTCCGGCTCCTCCAAAACCGCAACATCAGCTTCCTTATCTGGTATAAACTGCGAGATATCACCGCAAGCCAAAATACTTCGTTTATGCATCGAGAACTGCAGACAAAAGAAGGATATGTTGTAAAATGCATATATTGCTTCTGTCAAAAGTGTTTCTTACCCTTCCCGGATAAAATGCGATCTTGAACTCGGGCTTGAAACCAACCCTCTCCTCTAGCCAGCTGCGCACGTACGATTCTTGCTCCTCGGGAGAACTGAAGGTGATGTGGTTCGGATACACCAGTTCCTGGTCCTTTTTACAGAGCCAAGGAATAAGTAAAGTGACATTGCGCATTCCATCCTTTGCTAAGTATGCTGCTCGGAATAGAGGATTAACAGCAGTCCCAGTCATCCAAGGCAGACTCGCAGTCGTTACTATTGCAATTCTCCGCTTTCCGTCATCGGAAGGATCTGTACACTCCCCCCAAAGTCCGCCTTTGTACCTATACCCTGTGCTTTGCAAAACACTCGCGACCCTAGCATCCAACTCGTCCTTGGCAGGTGCCGCAACAAGATCGTTTGGCCGCTTATACCTACGTAGCAAATTACAGAACCTTCTAGGCGCATCTGTGTACAGCCAACAAACAAGGTGAGCGCACTTACTCCTACTGCCATAAAGTCCAAACCTTTTCTTACGCCAAGCTGGTCAAGAAACGGTTCTGACTGCCTGACCAAGCTCTCAAGCAGCTCAGGGACGTCCAAAGGTGCCACATCACTCCCGGAATCCTGCAAGAAAATTAGCTATTTTGAAAGACTGCACGATCAAAAAAAACTTACCAGCTTGATTCCCAAGCTACTTTTAACGTTCTCGTAGAGCTCGGTCCTTTTTACATTTTCTAGAAATTCAGAAGGCGACTTGCTCTTAGCAGCTGTCAACTCCAAATCCTTGAGACTCTCCTTCACCCGCTTCAAAGGTTCCCAATCGTCTGTTGGCAGCTTGATAATCCGCCGGCTTCGCTTGCCTTCGTCCCTTAATGACAACCTGCTTTCGAGGGACTTATTCAATAGGATCCGATTCCGAAGGCCGTCATTACTGTTGAGGATGGAAAGACTGCCTTCATCAGAAGAAGAATGCTTGTTGAAGCTAGGGTCCGATTGTATTCGTCTGAACGTCGGCCTTAATCTTCTGATGAATTCCACGTCTTCAACTTGCGCAGAGATAGCTGTCAGTGGCGACATCACCAGAGCAGGGGCTGCCTGCTGCCTACTCCTCAATTTCCCAAGAAGGTCCTTGTTGGTGCCAAGGAACTTAAAGTTTTCCCATTCCTTATCTAGGGTGCTTGCTAGATCCCTAAACGACTTAGCTCTGGCCTTCATTAATTTGATGTCTTGGTCCGCGCTCTTTTGCACGTCCGACAGGCTCTTGGAAATGAACGACAATGCTCTCTCTTTACGCCCATCGTGCGCCATCACTTCCTTGACTAGACAATTTAGGGCTAGCTGAGACACGGAAGCGAATGTTAACATTGTATTTGCATGATTCCACAATAATATAATAGCAAGTTAATCAAAGACGAGAATGTCAATCGAGTCTCTGCATTCTGGCTCTTCTTGCTTAACCAGCTTCAGTTTGCCCACCACGTCGCGCATGCTGGGCCTGTCTGAAAGAGACGTACTCGTGCACATCAAAGCCGTCTTCAGCACCAGCAGCATTTGCATCCTATCAATTGCAGAGACTTTTTCAAGGAGCGGATCGATCAAATCTTCCACACTTGCCCTCTGCGTGATCTTGAGCCTCACCCAGCTTACGATATCCACACCGTCAGGAAACGTCGGATCAACAGGCAACCTCCCCGTCACAAGCTCCATGAGAACCACCCCAAAGCTATATATGTCCGTCTTCTCAGATGCACGCATCGTGTAAGCGTACTCTGCATTCACAAGAAAGGAGCTTCAAATTTTATAATTTAAACTGTAAAATGTTCTACCTGGTGCGATGTATCCATAGGAGCCGGCGAAAACAGATAAAGTGTGCGAACTGTTACTGGAATCCATGATCTTAGCCAAGCCGAAGTCACCAAGGTGCGGTTCATCCCTTGAATCCAACAAGACGTTGTTGGACTTGATATCTCGATGAACAATGCATGGAGCACAGTCGTGGTGCAAGTATGCAATCCCTTCAGCAACACCCACCGCAATCCGGTGCCTTGACTCCCAGTCCAGGATCATGTAGCTTGACGAATTATGCAAACGTTCGAACAGGCTTCCATTGGGCATGTAATCGTATACTAGTAAGTTGACACCCTTGTGCGAACAAAAACCAACCAGTCTGACAAGGTGTCTGTGCCTGACTTTGCCCAGTGTAGACACCTCACGTAAGAAACTCTTGTCGTGCGTCGGATCTTCAAGGCCCTCCACTTTCTTCACTGCCAACACTTCCCCAGATAGTAGGGTTGCCTTGTATACTGTACCAAATCCCCCGCTCCCAATTATGTTCCTCTCGCTCAGAAAGTCAGTTGCTTGCATTAGGTCACTGAATGTGAGCTGCTTGCTCATGCTGGGGAACAATCTGCGCTCCCAGTCGGAAGCGGCAATACCCAGGGAATTCTGCTTATGGCGCTTGTACAAGAAAATGAGCACAATTGCTGTAGCACCTAAGAAGAAAACAAGGGCTCCAGCAACCGCACCAATGAACCCCCCTTTCCTGGTCATCTTCCTTGAATCCTGTGGCTCACCTGAGGTTTGAGAGGATGAAGAGGAGGACGTGGAAGTTGGCCAGTCTGACGAGGCTTCACAAGGTGGAAGACGGACAATTCTCCTGCTATGTGCATCCGAACCTGTGCAAAGCAAGTCATTGCTGGAAAAGGAGTCCTGCTGCATTCGATCAAAAACAGGCCCATCAGGCAGGGGACCAGAAAGGTTGTTGTAGGAGAGATTGAGAGCAAGCAGGCTGACCATGTCAGTGGCTAACGATGGTGGAATGGGACCAGACAACACATTATGTGAGAGATTAAGGACTTCAAGTTTAGAAAGCATGCCGAGTTCCGCTGGGATACTCCCCGTGAGGCGATTGAAACTCAAGTCAAGCGCCATTTGTAAGTTCTGAAGGTTCCCAAGTTGAGTCGGCAGTGGTCCCTGAAATGCATTTCTGGAGAGCTTCAGATCAAGAAGAAGCTGGCATTTCCTAATGGATCTAGGTATAGGACCCTGAAAGTTGTTGCCTTGAAGGTCCAGGAACTGGAGCTCCTGCAGCTCCCCTAGATCCCATGGGAGGCTGCCGCTTAACCTGTTGAAAGCTAGCTTGAGCGTGGAGAGTCTGGTGCAACCCTGGAAGATGGAGGCGGGAATGTCCCCAGTCAAACTATTGTACGAGAGGTCAAGCTCGCCCAGCAGTAGTAAGGCGCCCAGCTGTGCCGGAATTCTCCCTTGTAGTCTGTTGTGATCCAGTTTGAGGTGTGTCAGGTTACGGCACTTGGACAGATCTACCGGAATATACCCAGTGAGGTTGTTCGCGCTCAAGTCCACGAAAGACAGTGCTGGGATATTCCCCAGCTCTGGCGGTATCGGCCCGGATATTTGGTTGCTTCCCAACCTGAGCCTCCACAGTCGTGGGGACTGCCCCAACTTGGGGGGTATGCTCCCACCAACGCCGTTGTCTGTGAGGTCGAGCACTTCTAACATCCCCCACTGGCCTAGCTCCGCGGGTATGCGCCCCTGAAGGAGATTATCCGACAGATTGATGGTGGTGAGGTTTACACAGCACGTGGCCACAGAGCGTGGTACTGGTCCAGTGAGCTTGTTCTGGTACAACAGCAACATCTGCAAATTGGACATGTAACGGGTGAGATCGCTTGGAATTACGTCGGACAAGTTGTTCTCTGCCATGTCAAGCTTCCGCATACGGACACAGTTCGATATTTGGTCGGGAATGGGACCTGTGAGCCTGTTCTTTCGCAGGTGGAGGAATGTGAGATTATTCAAGTTGCCAATTGAGTCGGGTATCCGCCCCTCTAGGACATTCTCAGATAGATCAAGCATTATCAAGTTCCGGCAGTGTCCAATTTCCCATGGAATCTGACCACTCAACCTGTTCTTGTAGAGGTAGAGGGATTCCAAGCGTTGAAGGGACCCAATGGAGGCAGGGATTGTTCCGTTGAGAAGATTGTCGTAAAGTGCCAGAACTAAGAGACTGCTGCAAGATCCAATCTCTTCTGGAATGATTCCTGTCAGAGAATTAGACTGAAACACCAGGTCTGTGATCAGAGTCAGCTGCCCGATTGTCGATGGTATTTGCCCGCTCAATTTGTTTGCAGACAAATCGAGCCTTCTCAGTGCAGTACACATGCTCACCTCCCAAGGTATCGGCCCTGTGAGCCTGTTAGACCCAAGAAACAGTTGTTCCAGTTGTTTCAAGCCTTTTATTGACCCAGGAATGTGGCCTGTGAATCCGTTACTGGAGAGGGCGAGATTGCGAAGCCTGTCTAGAGTCCCAATCCAATCGGGAACAAATCCTGATAAAATGTTCTCTGACAAATCCAGGGTCTGCAAATTAGTGAGTAGACTGAGAGACTGCGGCAAGCCTCCCTCAAACGCATTGCCCTGCAGATTTAAGTAGACGAGGGAGGTGCAATGCCCGATCTCATCAGGCACCATGCCGGAGAGCGAATTGTTGTACATGGAAAGCGTCTGTAGTGACTTAAGGTTGCCAATGTCAGTCGGAATGGGCCCTTGCAGTCGATTCTCTGCCAGGCCAAGAATGACAAGTGCCTTGCAGCGCCACAAAGTTGTTGGTATGCTGCCTGAAAGATTGTTGTAGTGCAGCATGAGAGACTGCAGGTTGCCAAGGTTCCCGATGCTGGCTGGTATACTACCCGACAGCATGCAGTTTGCCATGCCCAAGACTGTTAGGCTGTTCAGCTGGCCAATGGAATCCGGTATGCTTCCAGTAAACAGATTATCACCAGCTCTAAATATTTGAAGCTTTGAGAGGATGCCGATGTCTTCAGGGATGGAGCCGGACAGGAGATTGGAGAAGACTAACAGCTCTGTGAGTTGTGAGGCATTGAGGATCGACGTCGGGAGCGGACCAGTGAGACTGTTTTGATTGAGACGAAGAATGCGAAGGCTATTTTGGAGCTGCGTGGGAATTTGACCTGACAGTGCGTTCTGGGACAGATCGAGGATTTGTAGAGCATCGAGACTGGCGATTGCAGAAGAAGAGATTCCGCCAGTGAGTGATTTGGACGTGAGGTTGATTGCAATCACTCTCTCCCCACTGCAAGTGATTCCGGACCAAGAGCAAGGCGAAGTGTCGTTTGTAATCCAGTTGATTGTTGCTCCAACTGGATCCTGGATGCCTTTCTTCAACTCCAACAGCGAAAGGGCATCTTCAACCAAACTCGATGGGAAGACTAGCGGGAAAAAGAGAAAGGACAGTAAGGCCGAAATCCTCATCTGTCTTTGCTACAGAATAAGCTGCATCTGCATTGAATAGATGATAAGCATGCATTTACAAGGGAGAGGGAGAAGGAGAGAACGAACCTTGCTCTGCCAACGGGCTACCCGGTGGATGTAAAGCAGAAATGGCACTGGCTGAAATAGTCTGCTCTTGTATTCCACGTTGGTTACTGGGGGATTGAACGGTGCATTGATGACGGACGTTTGGTTGCTTTGCATTTGATGCACTCGGGAGAAGAACTTGTCTATTTATTACTGCAGCAAAACTGGCGGGATTTAGGACTGAGGGTTCTATTCCAGTCGGCGGTGGATGGGGTGAGATGTGACTTATACCAGAAAGGATATGGTATTTGTTTTATGTTGCAAATCTGAATGAGCAATGTTTTATAGGTTACGCTTAGTAAAAATCTGTAGTTTGTTTGTGCCTGTTGTCCTTTATGTTTGGTGAAACACCTATTTGACTATTGACTGCAATGCATCTAGTCTATGCACATCACCTTCTTGACCAGCTAGAGAATGGGGATGTTTTATAAATGGAAGGCATCATATCATGCATAGTCATGGTTTGCTGCAGAGCACTATGGTTTGAAAATTGAAACTTGCTTCTAGTACTGTGCTTTATTCCATTTATACATAGTTATTATTCTTGAAATTTTCAGCATCACAGACTTTACTTAAATTATGCATAGACGACATAGGGATTGTCAAATGATTTTAGCCTTTTAAAATCAAGAATCACTTCAGGTTAAAGGAATAAACACCATCATTCTATTGAAGGTTCCATGCGCGAGAAAAAGTGATAGCGATGAGGACATCATTCATGTCTAAGCCTTTAGTGTACACAATCCCCGAAAGAAAACGAATATTCGCTCATCGCATGACAAGCCTTTCCGTGCACGCGTAATAATATAATTTGCATATGCCGTTCACGCATGCACACGTGGCCGAGAAACATGTGCATTCATCATGTACAATTTTGCACCCGTGTGAAACATGAATATGATAATAATGTAAGAATTTTACAGAATATACCTTGGGTATATTCTAAGGCATATATTAGAATTAAATATGGATGCTATGATTAAAGATTGCCTAAAATAGCTTAGTTTCCTTGTATATAAAGAAGAGTTTACTATCTTTGTACGTATCTTTAAGGTTGAATACACGTCCTTTTCATTGATGAAGATGCCGGATAGTCTATAGTTCATCTTCTTTCGTAAGTCTTTCTTTTTCTTTCTTTTCTTCTCTCCTTATTTAGCTATGGTTGTCTTACTTTTGCAGGCCATAGCAGAATCCAAGGTTTAGACACAACAATTGCTTAGTATTTTAACACAAGGAACCCATAATCTAATTGGGTATAATCCTCGTCTTCGCCCTGATTCTTTCTCAGGAGTAGCTACAAAAGATGCACATGCTTGGGTTGAACACTTTCATATGGTGGTTACATATCACCAATGGGATCCATGTTAAAGGTAAAATATTAGGAGCATAGAACGTCCTACTGTAGAGAGAATAAGGGTAGGAAGGTCCGTAGTAAGTATGGAAGGAAAGGCTTGTGAAGAGGAAAATCCTTACCGAGAGGAAAAGGTAAGAAAAGGAAGGAAAAGGAAAAGGATGACGTGGCGAGAGGAAAGTAGTTAAGGGAAGTTAGGGCAACGGAGAGGGGGTCTCCATTTGAAGTTTAGCAGGAGATAAAGGTTCTCTACACTTTGTCTTTTGTATTCATGTTAGTAATGAAAGGTGCATATTAGAGAATCTTGTGTGTGTGTATGTACTCTCAATGAATGGATCTAACAAGGCAATAGCCAAAATCCGTTCTTGCCCTTGACTTTGGAGACCAGTCATAGTGGCACTGGGAGAAGTCTGATATATATACAGATATATTGAGAGTTGAGAAAGGAAAGGGTGTAGCCTTTCCTGTACGTTGTATGAAAGGTTTCCTGTCTGTGTGAAGGAAACAGGTTAAATAGGAAAAGGTGAGGCAGAGAGCCCTTTTCCTGTTTAACAATTGGCGACCACGGAGGGATTTCGCCATTGCAGTGTTAGCATTCATTGAGAAAAGAGGCTAAAAAGATAGAATTCTATTCTGAAAAAGGCTCGGAAGGTGTAGAGCCGGATGTGTAAAGGAGAAGGAATGAATGGAACCGTGGAGGAACCATCGTCCTGATTCAGCCTTAGCTGATCAGAGGAACCAAAGGCAGGCCAATAGAGTGGCTGCCCAACAGCAACCTGAAACTGACGAAAATAGACGTCAAAATATCCTTGGCAAGATAGTAGAGGATATTGCAGAAACAATACAGAAATCTGAGGCTGATCCAGAGAATTGGAGGCAGTATCAAACAGCTGGTTTAGAGGAAACAGTGAGAGGAGGAGTGCCTGTTCATATACCGAGATTGCAAGGAGAAGGATCTCCTGAGAACTCCCGAAGAGGAAGGGAGGAAGGTGTAAGAGGAAATACACCAGAGCAAAGGGTTATTACAAATATGGCACTTTTCCCGGGAATGTTTGGGGGTACGGTGATGTATCCCACATTCTCTGCAGGAAAGAAGGAAAATCCGAAAAGGCACTTACAACAGTTTGAAGAGGTAGTAAAACTGTATAAGGTGACGGATGCAGAAAGGCTGCTTATATTTCCACATACATTGAAAGGAAATGCCTCTGATTGGTATTATGATTTAGAAAAGGAAGTCAGAGAGAATTATCAGAAGGTTACTGATGCATTTAAGGAATATTTCAGAAAGGAGGAATTGCCGGAGGAACATTTAGAGAAGTTAAGGACTATCCTTCAAGGCAAAACAGAAAAGATAGATGAATATACACACCGTTTTAAGAAACATGAGAAAAAGTGTAAGGCATATGTGAAGATGGATGCCTTATTGCAATGGTATAAGCAAGGGTTGCTAAAACCATATAGAGATCTAGCACTTACTATCAATGAAAAGGATAGAGAGGATCTCATTAATCAATTAAAAATATATGAGAAGAAGAGAAGGCAGATAGAAAAGATTGCAGAAGGAAAGTGAAAATATATGGAAGAAAGGAAGAATCCTCTGATGAAGAGGAAGAGGAAGCTGATGTAGTAAAAGTTCGAAAATATCCTATAGATGAGAAAGCATTGGCTCAAATGATGAAAACTTTAAAAGGAATGACAGTTAAAGAGGAGTTAAAGGAAAAAGTATGGTGTACTAAATGTAATAATCCTGGTCATACAGTAGAGGAATGTAGACTGCAATTGCCTACATGCCAATATGCGGAAAGGAAGGACATGTGGCTAGGAACTGTAAACATTTCCTAAATCAGAATGTGGCTAGTATAGAGAGAGAAAGGAGAATGATGAACGTCCACCTCCTAGAAGGTTCCCACCTAATAGGAACGTGGGAATGAGAGGAATGATAATGCTTTCCTTATGAGAACAGGAACAATATATATATGGCAGAAGGAATGAAGTTCCTTATCAGAAAGGAATACTGGATATTATGACAGAAGGAATGATAATCCTTACGAAATTAGAGAGGAAAGGTATTATGCAGGAAGAAATGGTCCATATAAGGTGGCAGAATGATAGACCTTATCCTGAAAGAAATGATAGGCAATATAGAGGAGAGGAAAGACCATATCAAGGTCAAAGAGGCAGAAATGATTCCTATAACAAGGAAATGATAAACAAGGACCACAGGGTAGGAATTTTCCTTCCCAGGTTTGTTATACATGTGGTGAAACAGGACATATCTCTAGGGAATGTCCTAGGCGGAAGGTACAACCTCCTACTTCCACCAAACGACTAATGTGCAGCCTACAACACGGCTTATTCAAATAGAGGAGGAAAAGGATGAGTATCCACCCGTTGCAAGGGCAGTTATAGCTCTTCAAGAGAAGAAGAAGGAATCCTCTTGTTATGGAGAAGGTGAGGTAGACTATTCCTAACAAGAAGGAGAGCTTGTTACAGGAAAATGTAAACGAGCAGGAGCAATCCTGACCAGAAAGGTCAGACTGATAACGAATCAGAAGGTATAGACAAAGGTGATATAGATAAAAGGTGAACAAAGTTTTTCATTATTACCATTACATGATAAAAAATGGACTCCATGTATCACCAAGCTATAAATCAGGAGATAAAGATTACGCTTGGACAGTTGATAAAGGTAGCTCCTTACATAAGAAACCAGATATTAAATGCATTAAGTTTAGTTCAACAAACATCACCTTCACGTGAAGGATATACAGTTTGTAAAATGGATAAGGAAGTACTGTATGAAGGTGATTATGATGGACATGTTCCTTGCATCACAGTATATGTGGGAGGAATAAGTTAAAGAGAGTATTAATAGATGGAGGTTCAGGTGTGAATTTTATTGAAGAAGGAGAATGTAAAAATGATGGTTTAGGACCTATCCAACCGCTCCATTTAACCTTAAAATGGCTGATCAACGAAGTGTAAGGCCATTAGGCATTGTGAGAGCAGTCACTATATCCGTTAAAGGACTTAAATATAAAATATCCTTAATTGTCCTACGAATGGAAGGACAGGATGCAACATATACTATGTTGTTAGGACGACCTTGGCTTAAGGTGGCCCAAGCGGTGCAGGATTGGGGCTCAGGAAAAATGACAATAGAACAAGGTGACTTGAAGGTCGATATTCATACTATGCTAAGGGATACTTAGCACAGAAGGATCGGCCAGTTGCATTGGAAGGGTATGATTGGGTGCGGGGCTTGGATGATCAGGAGGAAGAGCAAATTTTAAAAACATATCCTGATCTAAAAGCTCTTGCAGAGATTGATTTATATGCCATTCTGAAGGAAAGAAAGCATCTTTCAAAAGGAACAGGAACAGAACAGAACAATCTGGGCTTGCAGGAAAATTTTATAAGTCTGTTCCTTATGAAATGAATTTGCAGGAACAACCTGCTGAATATACATATATCTACACGAATGATCCTTTAGAGCAAGTTAATATAGGTACAGAAATGGAACCTAAGATATTAAATATAGCTCAAGGATTGGATCCGATTTTAGGAATAAAGGATTGATGTTGTTAGCCAAATACAAGGATGTATTTGCATGGTCCTATCAGGATCTTAAAGGAATACCACCAGAGATATGTATGCACACTATTCAATTATTGCCGGGATGCCAACCGGCCAAACAAAGTGCATACAGGATGAATCCTAACTATGCTAAATTGGTGAAAGAGGAAATTGATAAACTGTTGAAGGTTGGCTTTATATATCCTATACAAGGAGCGCAATGGTTGTCACCACTCGTGATCGTCCCTAAAAAGAATGGGAAGCTAAGAGTGTGTGTCAATTATAAAAAGCTAAATGATGTTACAACTAAGGATATCTTTCCTATTCCTTTCACAGAGGAAATGCTGGATAATGTCGCAGGCCATGAAATGTATTCCTTTATGGATGGCTTTTCAGGATATAATCAGGTGATGGTAGCTCCAGCAGATCAACATAAGACGGCTTTTATAAGTCCGTGGGGTGCCTATGCTATAGGGTTATGCCTTTTGGCTTATGTAATGCACCCTTTACGTTTCAAAGAATTATAACGGATACCTTTCGTGAATACCTTTTAGATTTTATGAAAGTCTTTATGGATGACTTTAGTGTGTATAGTACAAAACAGGAACATACAGTGTTTGGAAAAATGTTTCCAGAAATGCAGACAAAATTCAGTTGCTTTAAATCCAGAAAAATGTAACTTTTTTGTTAAATCAGGAGTCCTTTTAGGACATGTGGTTTGTAAGGAAGGAATATTGGTTGATCAGGACAAGGTTAAGGTTATCCTTAGCCTACAACCACCACAGGATATAAAGGAGTTACGAAGGTTTTTAGGCAAAATAGGCTACCATAGGCGGTTTATAAAGCATTATGCTAAACTCGCCAAACCTTTAACCGACTTGCTTAAGGTTGATGTGCCATATGTTTGGACTTTAGAGTGTCAAGAGGCATTTGATAACCTTCGAACGGCTCTTATTAAAGCCCCCATATTGGTTAGTCCCAAGTGGGATCGGGAATTCCATGTACAAGTTGATGCCTCTGATATTGCTATAGGAGCTGTCCTTACGCAAATGCAAGAGGACGGTAAGGATCGTCCTATTTATTATGCTAGTCGCAGGCTCACACCTGCAGAGGTAAATTACACTACTACAGAAAAGGAAGCATTGGGTATGGTATATGCTATCCACAAATTTAGACATTATCTTTTGGCTAATAAAGTAAAACTTTTTGTGGATCATAAGGCTTTATTATATTTACTTAATAAACCTGTACTTACAGGAAGGTTAGCCAGGTGGTTCCTACTTCTGCAGGAATATGATTTTGAAATAATTCATAAACCTGGAAAGCAACACGAACAGGCTGATCATTTAAGTCGTATTAAAACAGGCGAACTTCCTATTCGTACTATGGATGATTTCCTGATGCGAGTTTATTTCGTGTGGATGTTCCATTAAGGTGGTTAGATCATATTACACAATATCTAGCCACTGGAATAGTACCACTTACTTATAAGACAGATGAAAGGAAGCTCTTTGTCGTGAGGACACGACACTTTCTCTCGTGGGAGGAAAGCTGTATAAACTGGGTCCGATGGGGTATTACGAAGGTGTGTAGACCTTTAGAGGCCCAGAGGTTCTTAAAGAGGCTCATTCAGGCCTTGCAGGAGGACATTTTGCAGAGGAAATAACAGGAAGGAAAATCCTTCAGGCAGGGTTATGGTGGCCTACTTTATGGAGAGATGTAAAGATATTGTAAGGCATGTGATAAATGCCAACGTGCACAATTGCCTCCAAAGAAACAAATACAACCTTATAATCCAGTTCTACCACTGGAACCTTTCCAAAAATGGGGAATGGATTTATAGGACCAGTTAATCCTATAAGCTCAAAAAGGAATCAATATATATTGGTTTTAACAGATTATATGACTAAATGGGTAGAGGCAGAGCCTATGAGAAAGGCTGATGCATATAATACAGCGAAGGTTATATATAATACTATAATAGTACGTTATGGTATTCCTAAGGAAATTGTGAGTGATAGAGGAAAGCATTTCGTGAATGAAACAATAGAAATGCTTATGAGGGAGTTTGTGATAAAACATAAGAAGTCTACACCATATTACCCACAAGGTAATGGACAAGCTGAATCTACAAACAAAGTCCTTAAAAACGTTTTAAGGAAGGTGGTTCAGGAAAATAAGAAGGATTGGGATGAAAGGTTACCAGAAGTATTATGGGCCTATAGAACAGCTTATAAGGTGACTACAGGTACGACACCTTTTAAGCTTGCGTATGGATTGGAGGCTATAACTCCGATGGAGTATATTGTGCCGTCCTTGAGAATAGCAATTCAATATAGGATGGGAGAGAAGGAGTCTTTGGAAGCTCGTTTAATAGAGCTAGAGAAGTTAGATGAGAGGAGAATGCATGCCCTGTGGACGATACAGGCGATTCAGAGAAGGCGGAAGGTTTGGCTAGATAGGCGAAGGAAAGGCAAAGAGATAAAGGTAGGTGATCTCGTCCTTTGGTACAGGGGAAAGGTGGATGAAATAGGCCAAAAGTTTAATTTGAACTGGATAGGCCCTTTTCGGGTTAAATCTGTAGAGGAAGAAGGTGTGGTGGATTTGGAAACATTGGAAGGAGAGGCAATAGAAGGAAAGGTTAACCTTAATAAGGTAAGGAAATATCGTTGAAGGGAGTAGTATTTATGTTGAGTTGAAGAGTATATTCTGCTCCTGAAGTGCACGAAAAACAAGGCAGGAGATCTAGGGTTTTGCAGTGAGAGAGAGATGTCGGCAAAGAAGGGTCTTGCTGCGCAATTGCCGGGAGTTGGTGAATCCTCCTGATGGAGAGAGATTGGGGAAAGTCAGTTGATGCACACTAAATGGGATTTCTCCTGTGAGAATGGAGAGGTTCTGCGGAGATAGGTTTGTGGCCATATGCGGAGATTCTAAGAGATGCCGAACCTCATGATGAAGAATGCTTCACCTTAGTGATGCTTTGGAGAAGGTGGAGAAGCCGGATACAGGATTTGTAGCTTATGCAGAGGAGAGGAAACTCCTTTTCACCGATAGGTTGGTGGAGGAGGTATTTCACCTCCCACATTCGGAAGGAGAGGTAAAGACTGATAGGCACACCTCACAGGGTATTTAAAGGAAGGCTGTCAAGCCACGATCCAGGAAACAGGAAGAGAGCAGGATTCCAAGGACATGAAGGCTTGACTCAGGAACAGGACCGAGAGCAGGACAGGAACCAGGAATAGGAACATGACGGATCTAGGAGTAGGACAGGATTAGGATAGGATCCGGGAGCAAGACAGGAAAGCATAGGATAGGATCCGGGAGCAAAACAGGAACAGGACAGGATCCCGGAGCAGGACAGGATCCAGGAACAGGACAGGAAATAGGAGCGAGACAGGAACAGGACAGGAAACAAGACAAGACAAGATTGATCGTAGTAAGACTGGTGTTGATAGTAACTGATTGTACAACAATTAGGTCGGAGCTTTTATGCTCACAACTCCAAGAGCTAATCTAGGCATGCATGCAAAAGTGGTTGCATGCATGCAAAAGTGATTGCATGCATGCAGAGGCTAAGATGAGTCCACATGTCCCTTATCCTCTAGGCATATCCTGTGGCATATCCTGTAGGAATATCCTGCAACCGAATCCTGTGTCCGGAATCCTGGTAGGAGTATCCTGTAGGAAAATCCTGCAACCCATATCCTGTATCCGGAATCCTGTAGGAAAGTCCTGCAACCCATGTCCTGTATCCGGAATCCTGTATTCTGTATCGGGTCGTGACAACACCTCCTCCCTAAAGACGAGTTCCACGAGTCTTGGGACCTGGTTTAGCAGGATAATGCCGATGGAAGGCAGCAACCTTGGAAGAAGCATGGAGTAAGTTGGATGCAGGTTCCCAAGTGCGATCAGTAGGCAGGTACCCTTTCCAATCCACCAAGTATTGGAGTTGGTGACGATGAAGACGAGAGTCAAGGATGGCTGCGACTTCGTACTCAGGTTCTGTGTCAATGACCACAGGAGGGGGAGGAGAAGAAACACGACCAGGAAGAGAAGAAGATGATATGGCTCCAACAAAGAGGTGTGAAACACAGGATGAAGTTTCACCGTGGATGGTAACTCGAGTCGGAAAGCTACAGGATTTACCTCCGCCACGATCCTATAAGGGCCCAATCGTTGAAAATCCAACTTAGAAGAAGGCCTGTTGGTGCGAATGTGTCGACGAAGAAGCCACACGAGATCACCAATCTTGTATGCAGGTGCCGGCTGTCGGTGAGCATCAGCATGATGCTTGTATAGTTCCTGTGCCTGTTGAAGATGAACCTGGAGATCATCCTGTACCTGCCGAAGATGCTGAAGACGATCCTGTACTGCAGGAGCGGAAGAAGGAGAAGCGGTAGGAGCAAAGTCAAAACGTGGATGGTGGCCTGTAAGAGCAAAGAAAGGTGTCTGTCCTGTAGATGCGTGGATGGAGTTGTTGTAGGCAAACTCTGCCATTGGAAGGAGGTCCAACCAGTTGTCCTGCTGGTAACTGATGAAGCAACGAAGATACTGTTCTAAGGTCTGAATTGTGCGTTCGGACTGCCCATCGGTTTGTGGGTGATATCCTGAAGAAAGATCCGCTTTGACCTGTAACTCCGAAGAAGCTCTCGCCAAAACTTGGACATGAATTGTGGACCTCGATCGGAAACAATGCTCTCAGGAAGACCATGATGTCGGAACACCTCGCGGATCACCAACTCGGCAGTTGTCTGACCTGTAGCTGTCTTGTTGCAGGGTAGGAAATGAGCCTGCTTGGTGAAACGGTCAACCACCACAAGAACTGCATCAAATCCACGGGAAGGAGGAAGATCTGTGAGGAAATCCATAGAAATGGATCTCCAAGGAGCAGACGGAACAGGAAGAGGACGAAGAAGACCAGAGGGTGCATGATGAGGCATCTTCGACCTGCTACAAGTGTCACAACTCCGTACAAACCTCTCCACAAAACCTCGCAACCCAGGCCACCAATAGTTGCGAGTCACCAATTCCACTGTCTTGGCCACACCAAAATGTCCTGTAGCCGGGGTATCATGACAATCCTGTACCACACGAGTCCTAGAAATACCAACAGGAACGTACAGGAGACCTTCCCGGTACAGGAGTCCATCCTGTATGGTGAATAGGTTGTAGTCTGGACGGGAACTGAAGGAAGAGGAACTTGCAACGTCAGGATGAATGTGTGAGAACACATTCTTTCCCAAGTCGTCTGTAGGCAACTGCGAACGAACGTCCTGTAGGAGTGTTGAATTTGCTGGAGCCTGATGAACCTGCAGTGCCGCAAGCCGGAAACGATCAGGACCCAACAACACTTGCCTTTGACCGTCAAATGCAGGATCGCCCGGGCTTGGTGCAAGGTAAGAGCGCCTAGACAATGCGTCCGCCTTGCCATTCCGAAAGCCGGGCCTGTAGACGATGACGAAGTCAAAATGTGATAGGAACTCTGCCCACCTAGCCTGTCGCCGACTGAGGACCCGAGCCGTTTGAAAGTACTCCAGGTTCTTGTGATCCGTAAGAACTTGTACAGGATGTGCAGCACCTTCCAGGAAATGCCGCCATTCCTCAAACGAATCCACAATGGCCTTGAGTTCCTTGTCATGAATCTCGTAGTTGATCTCCGCCGACAGGAACTTACGAGAGTGAAAGGCTACAGGATGAAGCAACTTGTCCTCTCCAACTTGCGATAGACGGATCCTACTGCAAAATCCGAGGCATCTGCTTCAATGAAGAAAGGATGAGAAGGGTCAGGATGTGCTAAAATCGGAGCTGTCGTGAAAACGTCCTTGAGTGTTGTGAACGCGTGTTCCGCCTTGTCGGACCAAGAGAAAAGTCCTGTGCGCTTGGTGAGTTCTGTGAGTGGAAGTACACGCTTGGAGAAGTCCTGTATGAACCGCCTGTAGAAGTTTGCAAAGCCAAGGAAACATTGTACATCTCGTACCGACTTGGGCCTCTCCCACTCCACGATGGTCTTCACCTTGTGCATGTCCATGGAAACGCCAGCAGGAGAGACGATGTAGCCCAAGAACTCCACCGAATCCCTATCGAAAAAACACTTCTCCAACTTCGCGTACAGGCCATGCTCGCGAAGCCGTCTAAAACTAGTCGTACATGCTTGTCATGTGCCGCCTGGTCCTTGGAGAAAATCAAGATGTCGTCGAGGTAGATCACCACAAACTGGTCCAAGAAGTCACGGAAAATGTCGTTCACCATGTGTTGGAATACAGCTGGGGCATTGGTAAGGCCGAAAGGCATTACCGTGTACTCAAAATGTCCATACCTTGTACGAAAGGCAGTCTTCCACTCATCGCCGGGACGAATCCGTACAAGGTTGTAGGCTCCTCGTAAGTCGATCTTCGTGAACACCTTTGCCCCTCGCAGCCGATCGAGAAGTTCCGGGATCAATGGCAACGGATACCGATTCCGAATGGTGACTTGATTCAAACCCCTGTAGTCCACCACCAAACGTAAACTCCCATCCTTCTTCTTGACAAAGAAGATAGGAGCTCCTGCAGGGGACTTTGAGTGACGAATGAAGCCGGATCCTAAGTTGTCCTCGATGTATTGACGAAGAACCTCCAACTCTGTGGGTGACAATGCATAGATCGGTCCGAATGGTGGAGTCTTTCCTTCCGCAAGATCAATAGGACAGTCGTAGGACCTGTGAACAGGAAGAACTGCAGCCTTGTGCTTGTCAAAAACGTCCTTAAAGTCGTGGTACTTGGATGGTAGGGAAGAAGGAGGAGAAGGAGAAGGAGAAGGAGAAAAAACAGGGGAGTCGGATACAGGAAAGGTAGGAGAGGACGTAGGAGTTACTTGAAAGCAAAAAGGTGGAAGGGGCAGGATCAGTGGCGAGTTCATGCATGGTAGTGGTAAGAACTCGGAGAGGAGAAGGAGGGAGCTGTGACTGAAAAAGAGGAAGGATCTTGGGGGATGGAACAGAGGCAGGGTAACAGAAAGAAGCAGGATTGGAAAAAACCTGTGTGGTTGTTGATGAGTGTACAGGATTGGAAGAATCCTGTACAGGACACCGTGAGTGTACAGGATTGGAAGAATCCTGTACAGGAGTCCGTGGTTGCGCAAGAGTGGAAGAAGCCTGCGAATGTGCTGACGAATCAACAAGAGGTGGATCCTGTTGAGGAGGTGTCTTCAACACTGGTACAGGAACAGGTACGGTCAATCCTGTAGCTTGTACTGCCTCAGATACTAAGGATGTATCCTGCACGCAGGAAGGTACAGGATTGATCCTAGAAGTTGGAGAGGAAAACGTGAGTGTCCTAGACCTCCAGTCGATCTGCGGATTTGCAACAACGAACCATGGCATGCCCAAAATGATGGGAGTCGACCGAGTCTTGATCAAGTTGAAGGAAATTGAACAGTTGAATGTGCCATACCTGCAGGAGAGAGGTTCGGTAGCATGGGTAACTGCACCGGAAGCAATTAGACGCCCATCGGCCACCTCTACAGGAACTGCACGCTTCAACTTCACCACCGAAATGCCATGTTGAGTTACAAACGTGTCATCCATGAAGCATGCATTTGCACCAGTGTCTAACAAGGCAAACTCCATGAGCTCTCGATTATTAAGATGAATGTGTACAGGAAACTTAAGTGACGGGATGGTATGAGCAGCACCAATGGAGCCTGCACCTACGTCCAACTTCGCGGCTCCTAGACGAAGTGGACATTGGAGTTTTCCGACTGAACTTCGGCTTCGACTTCACGCGTCTTGAAGTTCCTGGCTTTAATAGGACAATCTGCCACCTTGTGTCCTGCTCCACCACAATACAAGCACAGGTTCTCACTGCGACGACGTTGCTTCTCGGCAGCGGAAAGAGAGCCACGCTTGGATTTCTCAACCTCCATAGGAATTACTCCAGAAGGTGGTGCAGGAACATGTACCACAGCTGTAGGATTGGTTTGCAGGAACTGTTGACGGGATCTTTCCTGACGACGCTCGAACAAACGGTTGTCGCAACGAACAGCTTGTTGCATGATCTCCGCTAATGTTTGGGCATCCGGTAACGTAAGGAGAAGGTCCTTCACGTCGTCCCTCAACCCAAAACGGAAGTGTTCGATCAATGCAGTCTCGTCCCATGGAATGTTCGTGCAAAGTTGCTGAAATTCGGATGCATAGACGGAAGCTGGTCGGGATCCTTGAGTGAGCTTCCGTAACTTCGTGCATGCAGAACGGTACTTATCAGGATCTCCAAAACAGGCTTCAAAGGCAGCCACGAAACCTTCAAAGTCTTCCATCAGTGGATCGTCACGCTCCAGCAAGGGGGCAACCCAAGCCCGTGGAGATCCACTTAGTAAGGATGCCAAAAGACCCACCTTTTGAGCATCAGTCGAGTAGCGCCGTGGTTGCATACGGATCAAGAGTCGGATCTGATTCAGGAAACCTTGGAAATCGGCACGATTACCACTGAACTTCTCTGGCATGCTAACCTTCGGCTCCGAAGAAAAGTTTGATGAAGAGGAAACCACCGATGCCTGGGAGAGAGCCTGCGCAGCAGCCTTGGAGGATGCATCAGCAGCTGCATGTGCCGCAGTGGTGGAACCTTGCAGGTCGGTGACCACTTGGCGCAAAGTGGCCAGCTCATGAAGTAGCATTTGGTGCTCGTGTTGAAAATGCTCAAAATCAGCCATGATCTAGGAAAGAAAAAGGAGGAAAATGAAGGAAAGGAATCAAGAAAAAGGTAGCTGGAAAACGGAGAACTATGAAGCAGTTACTATCAAACTGTCAAGCCACGATCCAGGAAACAGGAAGAGAGCAGGATTCCAAGGACATGAAGGCTTGACTCAGGAACAGGACCGAGAGCAGGACAGGAACCAGGAAAGGAACATGACGGATCTAGGAGTAGGACAGGATTAGGATAGGATCCGGGAGCAAGACAGGAAAGCATAGGATAGGATCCGGGAGCAAAACAGGAACAGGACAGGATCCCGGAGCAGGACAGGATCCAGGAACAGGACAGGAAATAGGAGCGAGACAGGAACAGGACAGGAAACAAGACAAGACAAGATTGATCGTAGTAAGACTGGTGTTGATAGTAACTGATTGTACAACAATTAGGTCGGAGCTTTTATGCTCACAACTCCAAGAGCTAATCTAGGCATGCATGCAAAAGTGATTGCATGCATGCAGAGGCTAAGATGAGTCCACATGTCCCTTATCCTCTAGGCATATCCTGTGGCATATCCTGTAGGAATATCCTGCAACCGAATCCTGTGTCCGGAATCCTGGTAGGAGTATCCTGTAGGAAAATCCTGCAACCCATATCCTGTATCCGGAATCCTGTAGGAAAGTCCTGCAACCCATGTCCTGTATCCGGAATCCTGTATTCTGTATCGGGTCGTGACAAAGGCAAGCAGTATGTGAGCAGGTAGGGTTGAAGCTTTCGACCTTATGGAGGAAACGCAGTTAGCATGAACTTTATCGTTAACGCGTTTGAATTTCGGACATTCATATTACAGCATCGAATCCGATCATGTCTTTATATGACGGATTAAAGGAAAAGAGGCCAGTAGGAGTGGCGAGATATTTGTTGAGAGGCTGAGGAGCACCTCTGTTAATGCAGGAGTTTAGAGAAAAAGGGAGAGCCTCGTCCATGATGGCCTTCACGTGGGTACAGATAATCGCGGACTATGTACGCCAATACGGCGAACCGGCGGGCCGGAGATAGTCACGCGTATGAAGCAAGTGAGGAAGGAAATGGAGTTGCTTCAGAAGAAGCAAACGCGCAAGATGGGGGAGACGAAGGGAAAAGATAGGTCTGACCTGCAAGCAGAGAGGATAAACAGATGAAGAAACGCCGAAGAGGAAGAAATCAAAGGTCGAGAGATCAACGACCGCGAGGAGGAACACTAGATCGGGCGAAAAGGTAAGAAGTCAAAGCCAGGAGCACAGAGTAACTCCGAGCCAAGGTTAGTGGTAGACCTCGACGAGGAGGAAGACGGGCAGTCAGAGAGATCATACGGGAAGAAGAACCTTCGTTGGAACAGGAGGAAAGAGAGACCTGTAGAGGACGAGGAACCAAAGGAGGTTGAGAAGGAATGGAGAACAAAAGCCAGGCAGAGAGTGGAAAACTTTCAGCTGACTAGAACCGCAGGTGGGAAAGGAACAGGAGGATATGTCAGAACTGTTGCGTGAGAGACGGATGATGATAATCCCGTTGGGAGAAGTAGACCCTTATAAGAAGAAGGGATGTGATGAGGGTGAGCCAGCAATTGGGGAACGGACGACTGAGATCAAGGACAAGCAGAAAGTATCCTCGGATATTCTGTTCCCGATAGTTACACCCACAACGGTGGATATAACCGATGAGGAAGTAGTGGGAATTGCGAGAGAAGCTGAGGAGATGGCGCGAGGAGCGAAGTTTCTGAGACATCAATTTAATCCGCCGCCCTTTCAGCATTCTCCACGCACACATACAGGTATGTATGGACGAGGATGTATCGGGGAAGTGGATCGCAGGGTGTGCCAGTGACTGATTTCCGCCTGGAGGAGGAGGAGCCGATTCAGTAGAATCTTGATGGCGGGATGCAGACAGATGCGACTTTCAAAAGATGGAGGGCATTCGCGTGGAAAGAGGTGCAGGCTACGGAGACGCAGATGCAGTTTGCACAGTGTCTTGCACAGCTCCAGCAGGAAATGGTCGAGCAGATGGATAAAGGTGGAAACGAGATACAGGACGCAACGCAGATCGCGGCAAATCTCTTCAATCACCTCGTAAATTCCGGGTACACAATTAAAGATAGGGCAGACATTCAGCGGCTCATTGTACAAGCAGTTGAGAGCGTGATGGCGCCGAAGATGACTGCACTCCAGGGACTCGTGAGTAAGGGGATTCAACAACCGATCAAGCAAAGGAGAGCTTAAACCTCCACAGACTGCACAGGAGCCGATGAATTTATTTCAGAGGCTGGTACGAGCGCGGGATGAGACACAGCAGACTGCTGTCACGTTCCAGGGATTTGAACCCCTACCTCTGGAGTAGTAGCGTGACTTTGGACCAAAAGGCCACATTGATCAGGATGACACCTAACCACGCTCCAGACCTAGTACGTGTGTCGTGACACCACCTCCCCCTCGGCCCCTTTCTCGGGTGGAACTACTGGGGATACCAGTAGGCCAAGGGAGGTCAGAATGACCACTAGCCCGGGTCAAGGTGTCAACACATACTAGGGCCCCCAACCCTATTACGAGTTGCCTAGGTTTTGTTGACCTAGGTTATCCTGATCAATCTGTCACGTTCCAGGGATTTGAACCCCCTACCTCTGGAGTAGTAGGCGTGACTTTGGACCAAAAGGCCACATTGATCAGGATGACACCTAACCACGCTCCAGACCTAGTACGTGTGTCGTGACAACTGCTACCATTCTGTCTGTAGTGGTGGATGAGTTCCAGAGGCTGCAAGAGAGAATGAGCAGCTCAGGAAGGAGACACAGGCGTTTCATCTTCAGGTGGCAATGGTTCAGTAGGAACTTGATAAGGAGAGAGCAGAGTTTCAGAAGTACAAGGACCAGGAGGAGGTGGAATACCAGGAGGATGCGCAAGATGTGTTGCCGTGAGGACACAGCAACAAATAAGGAGGGGGGCAGTGTTAAAGGTAAAATATTAGGAGCATAGGATGTCCTACTGTAAAGAGAATAAGGGTAGGAAGGTCCGTAGTAAGCATGGAAGGAAAGGTTGTGAAAGAGGAAATTCTTACCGAGAGGAAAAGGTAAGGAAAATCTAAGGAAAAGGAAAAGGATGACGTGGCGAGAGGAAGAGTAGTTAAGGGAAGTTACGGCAACGGAGAGGGGGTCTCCAGGGGTTATTCAGCAGGAGATAGAGGTTCTCTACACTTTGTCTCTTGTATTCATGTAGTAATGAAAGGTGCATATTAGAGAATCTTGTGTGTGTGTATGTCTACTCTCAATGAATGGATCTAACAAGGCAATAGCCAAAATCCGTTCTTGCCCTTGACTTTGGAGACCAGTCATAGTGGCACTGGGAGAAGTCTGATATATATACAGATATATTGAGAGTTGAGGAAGGAAAGGGTGTAGCCTTTCCTGTACGTTGTATGAAAGGTTTCCTGTTTGTGTGAAGGAAACAGGTTAAATAGGAAAAGGTGAGGCAGAGAGCCCTTTTCCTGTTTAACAATCCCCTCCATCACTACGTGAGCTGCCACCTTGCCTGCGAGGATCTGCTGCCTTGTGGTTCCAACACCTAGCCCCGGCATCCAAGGCTACGATTGATTTATCTTTATCGGCATTAGCAATTGCATTCGGGCGTCAATGCGGATGCTTCTATATCATTAGATAAAGTTTTAAGGTTATAGCAAAAAGGTGGTGAAACAGCTGCACAATTTGGAGTCTGCTTTAAGAACCATTTGGCCCAAGTGGATCCTAACATGTCCGAAGTAGTGAAGAAAGGGTTCTTTTATTAAGTACTTGGTACAACAAGAGTCCCTATTCGTGGACATCGCTCGGCAACCTTGGAAGATGCTATTCAAATCACACAAGCACTTGAAGATGGTGATGCCTCCTCTACTACTCGCATTCAACCTGGATTGCTTGGACCAACCCCTCTTCCACCAGCTGCTCATCCACATCCCATGGAGGTAGATGTTGCAATTCCACAAGCTACATTCCAACCCATGCGACGGCGTGGTCGTGGATACGGAGGCCGGGGACGTGGTCAATAGTGCGGACGTGGAATACAGTGTTTTGAATGCCAAGGATTTGGACACTTAGCGGTTGAGTGTGCCAATCGTCAACGTCCGGCTCATCAAGGGGTACAAGACAGGGAAGTTATAGTTCCACTAGTGGATGTATTACCTCTTTTTGATAATGAGCAGGAAAACTAGTTCCCGTCACCAATGCAATAGAGGGATTGTGTGATGGGGTTTTACAACCTCTGTGTTTTCATGGTGTGAGGTTACAAGGTGTGGTTGGAACACCTGAGAAGGAACCTGTTGTCTTTTCTTTTGAAGGTTCTGTGTGTGATCGTTCAGTATCAATTCTTCTTGATTCTGGGTCCGCCATTTCGTCCATTTGACATTCCTTAGTGACACAGTGTTCTCTTCCGGTGAAACCTGCTCAACGAACACTTCGAATATTGTATAGAGATAATAAGTCTTCTACTATTTCTTCCCATGCTTGTTATGCCCCTATTTGTTTAAAACCATATTCTAAGGTGTTACCTCTTCGAGTCATGCCTTCCGAATTGTATGATGTGATTTTGGGTTTCAATTGGATGCATGCTGAGGGTGTACTTGTGGACTTCAACACAAGGGAGGTTTTCATTCCTAGTTATTCTTCCTTACAATTACAACCTACAATAAAATTTGGAGTTTGAGCATCTCTTCAGGCTGCTATAGAGGTGGTATTTCCTCCCGATCCATCTCCAGAATGTCGTCAAAAGGATATGGAAAAGCTTCTTCGTCGATTCTCGGATCTACAACAACCAGTAGTAGTAGTAGGGAGGATTGCAGTTAACACTCGCCATCGGATTGATACAAAAGATACTACACCAGTAAAGGCTCCAGTTTGTCGACGATCTCCGTGAGAGAAGCAAGAAATGGCACAAGCGGTTTGGGATATATTAGCTCATGGAGTAGTACGTCCGTCTTGTAGTCCGTGGGCTTTCGAGCCCCATATCATTGACAAAGCAAACGAAGGTAGGCGTTTTTATGATTGATTTTCAGCCTTTAAATCATGTGACAGTACCGGATAGTTATCCTATGCCATGCATGGATAACCTTATTGACAAATTGGAAAAGAGTCGTTGGTTCACAACACTAGATCTAGCTTTAGGCTATTGGCAGGTTCCTCTCAATTCAGCAGATGCAGCCAAGATTGCTTTTAGAATACCCAATGAATTGTATGAGTTCATAGTGATGCCTTTTGGTTTGATGAATGCTCCAGCCACGTTTCAAAGACTTATGGATGAAGTCATTCGAGGTTTGGAATCTTTTGAAGGAGTGTTTGTGGATGATCTTTTGGTGCATTCAACTGGTACATGGGAAGAACATTTGGCTCACGTGGAGCAGATTTTATCACGGTTGTGGCGATATCAATTAATATTGAAATTGTCAAAGTGCAAGTTTGGTCAGACTTCTATGAAGTATTTGGGAGTTGTTATCTCTCATGAGGGTGTTCGTCCAGATCCAGCAAAGATTCAGGCAGTGAAGGAGTTCTTGATTCCAAAAACACATCATGAACTTCAGAGATTTTTGGGCAAGGTGACTTACTTGGCGCAGTTCATTCCACGTTTAGCAGAGGAAACGGCTCCACTACGTGCTTTGCTTCTTTCTCCTTCTTTCTCATGGTCCTCTCAGTGTCAGTCCTCCTTTGAGTCTCTTATCCATCTCTTAACCTCTGCTCCCCTTTTTCATTATCTGATTTCTCTCGTCCCTTTGTTCTTCGTACTGATGCTTCAGATATTGGTCTGGTGCTGATCTCATGCAAGAAATCCAGAATCAGGTCAACGACATCCATTGCATATGCTAGTGAAGTCTCAGTGGTTTAGAACTCAATTATTCAACTACGAATAAGGAATGTTTAGTCATGGTTTGGGCATTTCATAAGTTTCATGCTTATCTTCATGGTTCTTCAACCTTGGTGGAATGTGATCATGTTGCAGTACATTCGTATTAAAGAAGAAACATCTAATGGGTCGACATGCGTGGTGGGCCTTAGCATTGCAAGATTATTAATTCACAGTTCATCATTGTCCAGGTTCTTCCATGGCGGATATGGATGCTTTGTCACGGGCACCATTTGCTGCAGGTGTCTTGTCTTTTAAACCTACACCTTTGCCTAGTCTTCATGAGATTAGGTTGGCACAGCGTTTGGAACCATGGAGTCAACGGATAATAGATGCACTCAAAGCTTCTGAGTTAGTTGCAGATGTTAATATTGATTTTCGGGATCATGTTGCAAAGTTCACGATGGTAAAGGATTTTGTTTATTTTGTGGGACAAAGTAGTACAGGTACCCCACCTCGGTTGGTAATACCATCATGCTATGTACCTCACTTTCTTCATGCATTCCATGATGACCCTCTCTCTGGTCATCTTGGGTTTCACAAAGTGTTGGACAAGTTACGTTCATGGTTCTATTAGCCTCAACTCCGACATGACCTTCATAAATATTTACAAACATGTCATCTCTGTCAAGTTCGGAATCCTCGTTCCACTGGTCGTCTGCAATCTATTCAAGTTCATCGTCCTTTTGAACTGGTTGCATATGATCTCATTGGACCATTTCCGACAACGACAGCAAGGAATACATATGTTATTGTTCTGTCAGACTATTTGACATGGTATGTGGAGGTTCGGGCTCTTCTAGAGGCCAAGGCAACTTATGTGGCAGATTTCTTATTTCATCAAATGGTGTTAAGGCATGGATGTCCAGAGCGGATTCTTTCAGATCAAGGACCCCATTTCACAACTGAAGTTTTGAGTTTGCTAACTACAAGGTTGGGAATCAAACAGTTTTTCACAACACCCTATCATCCAAAAACGGATGGTCTAGTGGAGCGACTCAACCTTACTTTCAAGTGTATATTATCTAAGTATGTGAATCAGCACCAGACCGACTGGGATCAGTACTTACCCCTCCTTCAGTTTGCTTATGTGTCTTCTATGCACCCGTCCACTGGAGTCTCTCCATTTCATTCCTTGTATGGTCATTCCCCTGTGTTTCCTTTATGATGTTGGTTCCCCTTCTTTTTGGCCTGTTTCAATAGATGCACAAACGTCGAGCCGTATTTGGATCGAACTCTTCCGGTATTTGGATCAAACTCCTCCGGTATTGTGTAAGGAAATGTTAACAAAGTTAATTCATACTCAGGAGGTATAACAACGACACTATAATGCTCGACATTCGTTTGTCCCTGATTATATTGTGGGTGATGAAGTGTTAGTTTTATATCCAAAGATGCATTCCAAAGGGTTGTCCTCTGGATTAATTTCCAAACGACTTGGTCCATATTCCATTGTACATAGATTGGGTTCTCAAGTGTACACAGTCCGCAATTCAGAGGGAGTGGATCAGAATGTGCATGTTCAACAACTGTCTCTATATCATCGATTGAATCCAAAAGAGGGAGTAATGTAAGGATTTTACAGAATATACCTTGGGTATATTCTAAGGCATATACTAAAACTAAATATGGATGCCATGTAGGACAAAAGGATTAGATCAAAGGTTGCCTAAAATAGCTTAGCTTCCTTGTATATAAGGAAGGGTTTGCTATCTTTGTACGTATCCTTAAGGTTGAATACACGTCCTTTTCAATTATAAATTTTATGTTGCTACATTTGAAACTAGGATAAAGAATAAAAATTCTCTTTTGAAAGTAAAATTGAATAAAAAATGAATTTTATTTATGTTTTATATATAAAATAATATCCAACTCACATATGTCATTGAGTTTTAGGCTGACTTGTGTGAATATAAATGAATATGTTTATAAGGTTTAAAAAATAACTACTTTGGTATTCTTTATAAATTTTGTATATTTTGCAGCTTTGATTTTTCTTAAATATCATCAAACTTGCTATATAGATTCTAGGATGGACATATAAATAAAAGTGACATTAATAAATAATAATCAATTTGGACAATGCGGAATAACGGATTCGACAATGAATGAATTAAATTGAATTACTATTAAATCACCGACAATTTCATATGGCCTTAATGAATTTAAAATGTAAGTTTATAAAGTTTAATTATTTTTAATTTTAATAGTGGGATGTATGAAAAATTTCATTGTAAAAAATATATATTTTGATTTTGTAGTCACATAGTATACTAATATAATATTTAAATTAAAATATATTTAAACACAATGTGTTTATGCATGTATATAATATTATTAATATAATATATTAATAAGTATGATATAAAATTTAAAACATAGAAATAAAAATTATATAGTATAGTAAAATTACATGTGCCATATTTCATGTGTTGCATAAACGTTCAAAGAACTATAATAAACCTTTAATATGTGAGTGGACATTAAATAAGAACATTATAAAATATTATTATATAAATATTAATTATATGTAGACTAAAAAGAAAAATAATAAAGCATATAAATATAGATTAGGCCTCACTAGGGCATTTAATATATAAAGAGGGAGCTCTCTTGGTGATTTCTTAATCCTAAACATTATATTGTTCCTTACAAAGTCTCTATATATGCAAGTTGTAACTAAAATGGGCATGGCTATAGTCCCATTTCCTAATAATTAGCAATTTTAGCTATTTAATTAGCATTTTCTAATATTAAAGGAATATTCTTTAGAATATATGTTTGAAAAGAGAATATTCTTTAGAATATTCTATTTTGTATTCTACCCTTTAATAAATTATAGCATTCATTGAACAAAAATTAATAACATTATAAAAGTAGAATGTATTAAATTATATAATATATTGCCTAATATAACAATTAAGGAAGAGCATAAGAGGTACATTATATAAATATTGATGTTGTTATTAAAATATTAATATTTAAATATAACATTATTAATTAAAAATTTGTAGTAGTAATAATATATATATAAAATCCTATAATAATATAGTCAATCTTCCATATCATTTTTTAAATTTATATAGTTAAGTATACAATTTGGTACTATTATTAAAGAGTTTATAATAATTATGAATATTAAATATATGATATTTTATAATTTTGTAATTGCTTTAAGCTTCAGAAAACATACATTCCCTTGCAGTTTTGTTAATCGTGACTTTATCAACGCTTCTTGACATCCACCCATATCGAATGGATTTAACATTTATAAAACATGCTGGGTCTTTTTGATTGGGAGACCATGTTTTCTCTAGGCATCCATTATATCTTTCGCTCTCCTTCTCGTGTCGCCTTTTTTGTGGTTTGAACCATGCAACCTTAACAATACTATTTTTTGTGATTACTTCAGGTGTGTCGATAATTTGACCCATCCAAATAGGCTGATTATATGACGCATCTGGAGTAATGAGAACCATCATTAGTTTTTGAAGATCCTTGCAGCAATCAAAGTATGCTTTAGGTTTTTGGTTCCTTTGTCCAACAAAGTGTGGGGTTTGCACTTCCACATCACTACTGGCTTCTATGTCGTCTGTGCTCAGTGATGTCATTTCAATCTCCTCTCGCCACCTTGTTTTAGGCCAGAAAGGGTGTTGCAATTCTGTACTTGTGACAGTAGGCCCTTCCAACTCTCGAACAACAGTCTCCCAATAGTTGACCACATGCTTATATAGTTCTGAGTAACCAGTTGCCTTATCAGAATTCTTTGGCATCGATTTTTGAACCCATGCCACATATTTTTTGATGCCATCAATAATAACCTCTTGTTCCTTGAGCTGGGCACTCAATGGAATAGGGTCTGGTTGTCCTTCTGGGAGAAGTGGCTTTCCATCCTCTCCACTTTTGAAGAGCATTAAGCCCTCTTTCGGTAACCACTCCTGCTCTGATGGCCGTAACTTGTACTGCATAATAGGTATACCATCTCGTATGGAGAAAAAGAATTGTAGCGGCACAAGGTGACCAACTAAAGAATCACTCCCTTCTTTTATATACTCCTTGAGAAATTTTTTGAAGTCTGGCACCTCAGTCACAAGCAAAGCACAACTTTTTTTGGAGATGCAATTTTCAAAAAGATTCATCATATGCGGTAAGGTAAGTGCACTTGTCCTTTTTGTAGAGTTGGAGACCTTGCTGAAGAACGCATCAATATCTTCATGAGTGTGACCAACCATAAGGAAACTGAGCGTGATTGTTTCAAACACACCTTTGGCAACAAGCATTGACAAGTATGCTAGCACATATCTAGAAAATAAAAGTAAGTATGAGCTTGAGAAACCCTTAAGTAAAATGATTTACCTATTTTTGTTCTCGCCTGCACAATTATCCATCTGTAAAAGCAAATGACGAGGAAGCTTATTTGATGTTGAGGACACATGTACACTATTTGAGCTAGATCCCTCCACTGAACCTGAACTCTCAACAGGGCCATCTGTTTTTTGTGCAGGTTGCTGACAATGCCTCTCATATTCCCAAGTAGCCTCAAGTGCAGACGTGTTCATGAGAGCATTATGTAAAGGTTGAAGGTGTTGTTTCTTCACTTTGAGATCACTGATAGGATTTGTCTGTGAGTGGGCTTCAAGGTTTCTGAAACACATGGCTAACGACCCAATAGTGAAATTGGAGTCGCTAGACCAATGTGGAAGTGAAAAGTGTCCATATGACTCACAACCGTGTCCATGTGTTAGCACACCTGTTAAAGAAATCGGAAGTTTCATGACATTTCCAAGGCACTTTGGTGTTGCAAAGAGCTTTGGAATGCTGGTCTTTGAATGATCCATCTTGTCATGGATCAAGCACAGGTACTCTGATGGGCGTGACACAGAAAGCATGCGGTGTGCATAGTACTGAGACCGACAAGTTTGTTGTGCAATCATGTGGGCCTCCATCTTCCTTTGAATGGTAGTGATCTCCACCAAGGTTTTTGCACAAGCCTCTGCAGCCTTCAATGATGTACAAGTGTCACACTTAGAAAAGCTAGAGTGTTTTGCAATCTCCACATCCTTAAAATGAGTATTCCATATGTTGTTGAAGGTACCAGTGCAGATTGCTTGGAGCCCCATCAAACTGAGGCACTTGTTCACATGTTCACACAGTTTCAATTGAGTGTAGATTGAAGGTAAAACCTTGAGATTTTCCCTGACCCCTGCATTTGTGGTTCGGCATTTGTGAGGCATCCTGTCTGCATTTGCTTCCACAAAAGCCTTGAGTATCTCTATGGCTGCCATGATGTGAGAGCGGGTTTTGACCAAGCAGTGTTCCCATGAACTGAGGTTCGCGCTCCATCTAGCCACTCATCCCTCCGACGGTAGAACGTGGTCTTTGGGATCCCGTATATACTGTACCAAGCTTTGAAGCAGATGGCCACCTTATTAAATACCATGGATGTACTCTGATAACCTGTGTCCGAGGCCATTCCATCAATACACCCAGTTAGTGCAGCATATACAAACTCATGCCTTTGCTTTTGGGTGAGCATACGAAAGACATGTCTACATTGGGTAATTTCATTCCGGTCTGCCATCTGACAACACTTCTTCTTGCAACAGTCAATCGTGGAAATGCTCGTAACACTTTCGGAAGATGTAGGATCCATCTTTACCCTCTTGCTGAAACTTGCAGGGGAAGATCTACAACCCATGAATCGCCTTTTTCTTACAATAGGACCAATGCAAGGAACCTCTTCAAATATGAGTTGTTCTTCCGGGTTGTTATTATTGAAATCCAACCCAGAATATGTTGAACCATCTTGCCGTCTTAATTCAGATGTTCGCCACCTCACGAGGGATCCAGGATACAATGTGCCATTAGGTGAAACCTCTGTCACAACTACACCCACGAAGTCGGACCCTAGTTTCTCTTCTGACACTGCTTCCATTGGATTTATAGCTGTGATGATGCCTCTTCCGACTTCAATCTCACGAAGAAAGAGAATCACCTCATCCATCACAGCAGGCAAGCCATCATCTGGTAAACTCGTGCTACTATTTGTTTGTGACTCTGCATATTTTGTGTCAGCCTTGACTTCATCCAAATTCCACAATACAGGAGAACCCTCCTCAAATTCCATTCCCAGAACCTCAACATGCTTGAAAATGGTGTTCACCCATACGTACACACAAGATCCTTGGGAAATATTGTGACATGATGCATTATTATCTCGAACTTCCACAGTTCCAGTGCCAACTATCTCGTTGTTCCGAAGAAGACATACTTTATCTCCAGTATTAAACATATTGTCCTGCACATAAATAATTGTATTATTTATGATATCTGTTTATGCAATATTTTTAAGAAATCTGAATTACGGTTACTTAATAATATGCATATGCAATAATACATAATTATGTTTAGAGATAATATCTCATGTTTGATTAATACAACTGATGGGCGGGATTAATCCCGCCACGAATCCCTCCGACGAGGAACGGTCGGCGGGATTAATCCCGCCGCCGACTCAACCCCTTCGGAGAGAGTCGGCGGGATTAATCCCGCCTTGGACTCCCTCCGACAAGGAAGAGCCGGCGGGATTAATCCCGCCGCCTCTTCCTCCTCGGGGGGAGTCCGGCGGGATTAATCCCGCCGACTCTCTCCGACGAGGAAGGGAGTCCGGCGGGATTAATCCCGCCGCCGACTCAACCCCTTCGGAGAGAGTCGGCGGGATTAATCCCGCCTTGGACTCCCTCCGACAAGGAAGAGCCGGCGGGATTAATCCCGCCGCCTCTTCCTCCTCGGGGGAGTCCGGCGGGATTAATCCCGCCGACTCTCTCCGACGAGGAAGGGAGTCCGGCGGGATTAATCCCGCCGACTCATCCTCGCCGGAGAGAGTCGGCGGGATTAATCCCGCCGGACTCCCTTCCTCGTCGGAGGAAGAGGCGGCGGGATTAATCCCGCCGGCTCTTCCTTGTCGGAGGGAGTCCAAGGCGGGATTAATCCCGCCCACAATTCTTACGACGGGGAATGGGTGGCGGGATTAAACCCGCACATAACTCTCTCCAAAACTATGATTTCAAAGAGATCTCGGGATAAATCCTGTCCCCAAATCTTTAAAACAGGAAGTGGTGGCGAGATTAATCCCGCCACCCCTTCCCTGCCTCCTAAAATGGTTGGCGGGATTAATCCCGCCGACAACTCTTTCTAATAAATTCTGGTAACTCTTCATCAGTTGAGAAGGTTATCGACGGGATTAATCCCGCCACTCTTTTTCAGTGGCGGAGAAGCATTGCCCGGGAGATGGTGGCGGGATTAATCCCGCCACTTCTTCAAAGAGGCGAAAAAGAAATGGCCGGATTAATCCCGCCGCCCCGGTTAACCTAGAATATTAAGTTAAAAGGATATTTAAACGTGATAAATCCCTAACGGAATATATTATAATCCTAATGCATTTCTAAACCCCTAAATTGTAATTTTAAGAGAGAATGTAAGAGAGTGAATCTTAATAAGTATTTTTAAATTTGTTTATAATACTTACTTGTAAACAGCACTGAAGGCGCCGTGCTTTCCTATAAAGAATAGCACCCAATTTAATCTCGCTCCTGAGATGATCACTATGAAGAAAAAAGAAGATCTAAAGAGTGAAAAATACAGAAATGAAGAAACCCTTGCCGGAGAAAGAACCAGATCTGAATTTGAGTGGGAAATTAAATGCATTTTCAAATTTACATGTCAGACCGACAATACATATGTCAGAAATTCAAATTTTTTAAAAAGAACAGAAAATAAAATTTAAGATGAGTTGACACAAATATCCGACACTCTGACATATATACTCTCCAGTTCCAATGAGTATTTTAAAATTGCATTTAATGTTATTCAAGTGATTCAAGCTGTTTAATATTACGAAATTTTAGACTATATTCTACATTCTTAGTATTCAAGTATATTTATATTATATATATATATATAAATATATACTTATACAATAAATAAATTGATATATTATTATGTATCATTTAAAATATATTCATAGTCTGTTTATTATTATTATTTTCTTAATTACTCGAGTATTTAGTTTTCATTTCCTAGTATCAATGGGATATTCTTTAATATTTTATTAATATTTGAAGAATATTCTAATATTAAACCTGATTATCATAATTAAATTAGTCTTGTTCTTAATTATTGCAGTAATTATTCTACATTTGTATATATTAATGGGATTTTCTCAATTAATTTGTTATTATTTCAAGAATATTCATGTGTTAAACCTTATTATCAATATTAAATTAATACACACTATGAACATATTTTAAATTATACATAATAATACATCATTTTATCTAATATATAGTCATATATAGTTTTAATAATATATATATTAATATCATTTCCTTAATTACTTGAGTAATTAATCTTCTTTATATTAATGGGATATTCTTTATTATTTTCTTATTATTCCAAGAATATTCCAATATTAAACATGATTATGATAATTAATTTAGTTAATTATTTGAGTACTTAATTTACATTTGTATATATTAATGGGATTTTCTCAATTAATTTCTTATTATTTCAAGAATATTTCAATGTTAAACCTTTTTATCAATATTAAATTATATATATTATTAAAACTATATATGGCTATATATTAGATAAAATCATATATTATTATGTATAATTTAAAATATGTTCCTAGTGTGTTTATTAATTTTATTTTCTTAATTATTCGATGTTTGTTTTGCACACATATATAAACACAATCATAAATTTACACACGCATTACAAGAACTTACAAAAACACATATGCACACACATGCACAACCCTAAACCAAACTGAAGAAATAGGTTGCTTCTTTATTGAAAACATCATGTTCAACGCATGTATGATATATGTACTCAATCTGTGTATATGTAACACATTGAATTTACATGTGTAATATTTATATTAAGCTTGTTGGGAGCAAACCCTAAACCCTAAACCCTAAACCCTAAACCCTAATATGTAACACAATGAATTTACTCATGTAATATGTATGTATGTCTGTGTGTATACACGTGTGCATGTATATATGTGTACTCTGTATGTATATATGTGTACTTTCTGTCTTCTCTCATACATACACACCATGCATGATCCATGTTAATATGTACTGTCTCTCTTCTCTCAAACATACACACCATGCATGATCTATAATATGTACTCGGTCTCTCTAATATTATGTACTAATATGTATGTATGTCTGTGTGTATAATACACACCATGCATGATCCATATTAATATGTACTGTCTCTCTTCTCTCATATACTATGTATGTATATCTGTGTATAATATGTGTAAGTATATATGTGTACTAATATATGCAATGTGTACAAAAATAATTTTTCAACACTCTCTCTTCTCTCATACATACACACCATGCATGATCCATCCTAAATCCAAAACCCTAAACCCTAAACCCTAAACCCATGTAATATGTGTGTATGTCTGTTGTATGTGATACACCCACACACGCACGCGCTAATAATATAATCAAAGAATATTCGTTTAGGGTGAATCTATATTTTATTCTTTTTAGGGTTTAAGTATATTCTCAGAAGGAATATTCTATTAGGGTTGATATATATTTAATTCCTTTAGGGTTTAGGTATATTCTTAGGGTTTCAAGAGGCGGCGGCTGTGAAATCGGCGGCGGCGGCTGTGCACACAGGTGAGATCTGTGTGTGTGTGTGTGTGTGTATGTATATATGTTATAGGAGTGTGCGTATAATTTTTTTTCTTAGTTTTATCTCTCGCACACACGCACACTCCTGTGTATGTATATGTGTCTGTATGATTTATTTGTTTCGCTCACACACGCATACACACGATATACATATACACATATAATATATATATACCTATATACATATATACATACATATATTATGTGTACCAGTATCTGTAAATTTTTTTTATTGATCTTGCTTCACACACAACACACACACACACCACACACACACACCAACACCACACACACCACACACACACAACACACACACACCACACACACACACACACACAAACACACAACATATATATATATATATATTATGTGTACCAGTATCTGTAAATTTTTTTTTATTGATCTATCTCTCCCACACACACGCGCACTGCTTCACACACACCACACACACACACACAGATATATATATATATATATATATATAAATATAATCAATGCATATTAACAAATAGTATACAACTAGTTTATATATTATGCTTATATATTCATAATTACACACATATATATATGTGTGTTTTTTCTGTATAATTTTATTTATTTATTAGTTTTATCTCTCGCACACACACGCACACTCCTGTGTATGTATATGTGTGTGTGTGTGTGTTTGATCTGTATGATTTTATTTGTTTCGCTCACACACGCATAACACACTATATACATATACACATATATATATATATACATATATACATACATAAACACTAGTTTATATATATGCTTATATATTCACAGACTCTTCTCTTTTCTCTATAGATTATATATCTATATACACACATATATATGTGTGTGTTATCTGTATAATTTTATTTATTTATTAGTTTATCTTTTGCACACACGCACACTCCTGTGTATATATATATGTGTGTTGTGTGTGTTTGTTTATCTGTATGATTTTATTTGTTTCGCTCACACGCATACACACGATATACATATACACACATATATATACCTATGTACACACATATATTAGGTGTACCAGTACTGTATAAGTTTATTTATTTATCTATCTCTTGACACACACGTAACATCCTAACATACATACATACATACATAATTATTACACACACACATATATATGTGTGTGTTTTTATCTCGCTACCTCGAGCGGCGGGATTAATCCCGCCGCTATTAGTTGGGGCCATGGCGGCGGGATTAATCCCGCCGCCGAGGCCCTTCAGGCATGGGTGAGCGGCGGGATTAATCCGCCGCCGAGGCCCTTCACGCAGGCTATGGGCGGGGGATTAATCCCGCCGCTCTACGACAAACGAAGAGCGGCGGGATTAATCCCGCGCCCATAGCCTGCGTGGGGGCCCTCGGCGGCGGGATTAATCCCGCCGCTCATCCATGCCCTGCGCGGAATGCGGCGGGATTTATCTCGCTGGCAATGGCCTGTGTGAAGGTTCTAATGGGCGGATTAATCCCGCCGGATTCCGCGCAGGGCATTTACAGGGAATGGGCGGCGGGATTAATCCCGCCGCTCTTCGGTTTGTTCGTAGAGCGGCGGATTAATCCCGCCGCCCAGGGAATTCACGCAGGATGAACGGCGGGATTTATCCAACCCACGCTCATGCCCTTCGCGGAGGGCGGCGGGATTAATCCCCGCCGTTCATGTCCTGCGTGAATTCCCTGGGCGGCGGGATTAATCCCGCCCCCACCCATCCCTGTTCAAAAATGCCGCAGCCAATATATATGTGTGAGCGCATGATTTACGAGAGGGCGGCGGGATTAGATTAATCTCCGAACCTTCATTACCCCATTGGTATGTTGAATCAATCCCGACTAACTCTGTCTGAGACGGAGAAGGTTTACAAAATACCAATGGAGGGAACCGAGAAGGGTGGTGGGATTAATTTCACCATCCCTTACATGGTGGGCGGGATTAATCCCGCCGCGTACGCATGCCCTGCGCGGAATCGGGCGGGATTTATCCCGCCGCCATTGGCCTGCCTGAAGGGCCTAGGCGGCGGGATTAATCCCGCAAGATTTCGCACAGGGCATTGGCGTTCGGCGGGATTAATCCCGCCGACTAAGGCCCGAGTGAAGGGCCTGGGAGGCGGGATTAATCCCGCCGGACGCCAATTCCCTGCTCGAAATCGGGCGGGATTAATCCCGCCGCCATTGGCCTTCTGAAGTGCCTAGGCGGCGGGATTAATCCCGCCCGATTCCGCGCAGGGAATTGGCGTCCGGCGGGATTAATCCCGCCGCATAGGGACCGAGTGAAGGCCCTGGGCGGCGGGATTAATCCCGCCGAGTCTTCAATGCCTGTTGGAGAAATGAATCTCGCCACCCTTCCTTTTTCCTCCATTGGTGAGTTGGACCAATCCCAAACGTTTCTGTCTAAGACGTAGAAGGTTTACAACATACCAATGGAGGACTGGGAAGGGTGGCGAGATTCATTTAACCATCCCTTACATGGTGGGCGAGATTAATCCCGCCTCCTTTCTGGAGTCACTGAAGGGGTGTGAGAAATAAATCCTGCCCAGTTCTCTCTGAGACCGAGAAGGGTGGCAAGATTAATTCCGCACTCCCGTTCAAGGCCTCCAGAAAGGTGGCGAGATTAATCCCGCCCACTCTTTCAGGAGGCATTGAAGGGGTGGCGAGATTAATCCCGCCGCACCTTCCATGTGAATATATATGTGTATTAGTATATATAAGTTGCATATCTCATTTTATTTACTTTTATCATCTTTCATATATTTCGAGTAAAAGCTAGGAATCTATGTAAAACTGTCCAGAGCTCACATTTGTGGTGGTTCTAAAACGAAATGTTATCTTTCTTTTGCACTAACACAAATGTGAGCTTCGGACAGTTAATTACGTCTACTTCTCTCTGTGTATTATTTTTGTATATTCGGGTTTATACAAGTGTGTGTGCGTTTTTATATAATTTATATTATAGTGTATTATTTTGCAGAAGGACGATTTGATCAAACAAGGAGATCGAGTCATTAGTATGGAGTCGTCGTCAAATTCTGGGTAAGAATTAAAATAAAATCTGTTATACTCGGATACTTGAACTAATCATTTTTGTATTCAGATGTGGAATTGAGGTGACATTAAAGACAAGAGCAGGAGAAGAGATGGGCAGGGGGATTCTGGAATCAACTTGGCCATATTTTAAGATAAATGGGAAGCGCATTGGAGCAACCATGGCTGCTGTCAAATTAACCTCTGTCACATCTCATGGACAAGCAAAACAATGGAAAGTTGATTCGCTAGTCAAGCACCCGAAAGCAGGCTGCGAACCCAGATTGGACGATGCTCGACAGATATGCCTTGTTCCATCCAATGTCACGTTCTCGGATCCAGAGGTCGTCAGTTACAACATTAATCTCGGGTGGTTTTGTCGACTTGTGGATAATGACGTTCACGTGTTCACTAATGATGTTGACCTTGGAGTTCTTCTTCAACTCAACGAAAGCCCATCTATGGAGGGGATCCATCTGGATGTCTACTTCGAAGATCTTCAGACTCATCGAGTAGGTGTATTGTCAGGAGATATTGTTTCACAATACAGAAAATCAGCAAGTGGAGCAATCTTCCCTCTTGACATTGAAGAAGAACACAGCGACATCATAAGGGAGATTGAGAAGGTGGCTCGGTCTCAGGTTCTCTACAGATCACGTTCAATTTGCTTAGGAAGCTTCGGGAGCTGGAGAGTGTGCCGAGAACACTAGAACAGCTGCAGTCGGGGATCACACATGTTGATTCGGATCGCAAAAGAAAATCATCAATCGTTTTGTCAGCTGCACCTGTGGCATCTCATGCTGCAATAAGTCACAAGGAAATGATGTTGGATGATAAGATTTATCCTTGTAGGGTTAAATATTGCAGCGTCAACCCAAACTTCAATTACAGGCCACTCAACCAGGAACGTGTAGCTGAGCTCATGGAGAAGATGAAGGACGACAATTCTTATACCGTTCCACATAATGCTGTTTTGTGTCCATACTATGAAAGAAGGAAGGGTGCTGACAAAGTCTGGATCACAACACCAGAACAACTCATGAAGATTCAGACGGAGAATAAAAGATCTATCAAGTACTACATCATTAGTGGCCAGCACACAATAACGGCAGCCCAACGACTTCTCGAAGAACACAACAAAGGAACGATGGCAACAAAACTTTCCGAGCATACCCGTGAGAAGCTGACAAAAAGATCGGCGTTTTTAGCTAAGCCGAATCTCACAATCGAGCAGTACCATAAGTTATCGGCGGAATGGGACGCTGCCGACACCAACCACTACAACAGCAAAATATGGGAGAAGTTTAAACACACGCGAGCCGTGTGGGAATCTCTTCAGCGACCACAAAGAGCTACCGCAGGGAATACACAATCTGCGGAATACCGGGTAAGCAAATTGTTTGGGCGGGATTTATCTCGCCGGTATATTAATCTGTCTTTTTCCTCAGAGAGTTGAAGAAATTGCAGCAGTTGATTTTGCCCAGGTGGGCGGGAAGGAAACATCATTTCTGATGATGTTGATTTCTTGCCCCGAAGATAGGATCTTTGCCAAATGGTTGGGGATTATGGAATCCTTTTCAAAAGGAACACTGAAGAAGAAGCAGACAGTGAAGGGGAGCCCTCAGAAAAGTCTGCAAAGAAACCCAGTAAGACGCCGAAGGCTAAGTCTGTTCAATCTACAAAGGATGTAGACAACGATTTCAAGCTCACATGGTTGAAGCCTTTAAATGGAACAACGATGGAGGAGATGGAAGTCTTGGCTGATTTGGTGATCGATGGCAAACTACAAATTAATAACAGCAGCCCAACCTCTCCTTTTCATCTCAAGGCAATGGAGTTGAAGACGGTCAGGCATTTCAAGGAGTGGTTGGGAATACACTGCCACAAACTGGGTTGGACCTCGACTTCAACATATGAAGAGGTTAGCAAATATTTGCATGTGACGAACGATGATATGCTTGTCGAATGGGTGAACCAATCGGAAGATCTAGGCAAGAATCTATTGCACGCCAACGCCAAAAAGGAGAACATTGGGATGACGCCTTCTCTTATGGCAGTCCTTCAGCAGCGGAGAACCGAATTGAACCTTATAAAGGAGGATGCTACGAATCACGACAAGCCCTACAGATGTTTGTTGTTAGATTCGGAGACTTTATGGGGTAACATCACTGCTTGTAGGAAACCGTTTCAATTGTTCGTGATGGATCGGCGGGTGTCAAAAAATCTTTCGACAGATAGGGCACTAGAGGATCTGGTGGAGAAACTTAGCCGTGCAAGCATATACATAGAAGGTATTTATTATTGAATTCATGCTTGCGCTCTTCACTGATACCTACTTTTTCAGGTATTTATTTCTTGATTCTTGCTCATGTCACCGATACTTTTGCCTTCGCCTTCGCCAAGAAGAATAGACATCGTTGGACAGGATTTTATATGAACGATGCTAATCCCAAGTGCATTGATACTGTTGTTCACTTGGTTGTTAGGAATGCGCCAAACAATTTCAAGCTTCCAAATGACTGGCCAGGCATCTGTTTGCACTCCAACGGCCCTGAACCTCCATCCGATACACCGATAGGTATGAGTGACGTATTCGGCAATGTACGTTATCCAAACATTACAAGTCAAGCGGCACGGAGCATCGTCAACTTGATCAGGGGTCCTCACAGTGATGCGTGGGTTTTTGACTACTGCACTAGGGGGTCCGTCTTGAAGGAGTGTTACCTTCGGCATACATGTGTGTTTGCCGTTGAGAAGGATAAGACCATGGTTGAGGACCTGAACAAGTGGATAGATTGGGTCTCAACTGAGTACCCCAACGATTCCATAAAGGCGTATTTGAGAAAGTTCCCTCCAGATAAGTGCGATAGCTCTGAAGGTGAATCTGGTTCAATCTCGGAGTCTGAGAACGAACTTCAATCAGATATTAGACCGGAAGTTATCTCGAGGAGTACAGAACATTCGCACACTCCAGGACCCATGGAAACATCAATAGAAGATGCAGAAGATCTTGAACCATCTCACAAGCGGCTTAGACCTTCTTCGCCTCATTCAGAAGGTAATAGCGAAGAAGAATTGATAATGAATTGATAAGTGATGAATAGTTGTAAATGAGTGTAACATAAGGCATTTTTGTATATTTCTTTTATATTTGTACAGAAAATAAATTCTCAAGGATTAATGAAGCTTTTAGTTCAAACATGGGTCACACATTAACAAGGTAAATAATATACCTTGATAATTTTAAGGTCAGCTAATTATCATTTTGCAGATGTAATGAAATAATTGAGAACATGGATTTTCAGCATTGCCATGAGGTAAGAGAGGGGTTTGGCGACAATTTTTGTGCCACATGTCAGAATGACAGAGTTCATGCAGGAAATGGATAATAATGCAGCTCAAAACATCGTTACCATGGGGGCCACTTCAGTTTTTGCATCATCATTTTTATTGGCTTCAATTCCGAAATCAATTTCTTCAGCGCATGCAATATCTGAATCTTGTAAGGATGATGTACAATTAAATGATGAAGGGATAGGCAACGAATAGTGGCAACGGATAAATGTGAAAGGGAGCAAACAAGTGATTTGCAAAGTATTCAAGAGGCAACGCTATCTCATGTTACTCATGGCCATATTGTGTTGTTGGATGTCAATGGTGTTCTGCTTCATCGACAAAGGCCCGAGGATAGAAAAACAGAAATCAAACAAGGAGATTTCATTCCTTGTCATGGTAAATTTCGATATGATATTATTTTTCGTCCAGGGTTGGATCGTCTCTTTCAAAAGCTTAAGGAGATGGGTGCGCTTGTGGGGATTTGGTCATGCATGCAGATTCATAACTTAACACCGCTGTTGAGTTTACTTAAGAAACATTGTAGTGTTGCAGAAGAGGTGATTCGTAAAGATTGGATTTTTGACCAGCGAATGTGTTATAAACCTCTCGAATTTCACAATATAGAAAGGAAAGCAAGCCATACTTCTTCAAGAATGAAAGAATAATTGGGACTCATGGGGAGATCAGTCGCTTAAGGATAACGAAGAATGCACATATCTTAGTAGTAGACGACTCTCCTCAGAAGGCTATGCTCAACCAAAACATTGCTTGTATTCATCCAATCACTTTCGATCCATATTCTGATACGATATCATGGATGAGCTAGTGAACTACTTGGATACGTGCCTCAGAAAGAAGAATCTCGAAAATTTTTGTGAGCAGTATCCACCGTATCATACATTTCCTGAAGCTTTTCTTTCTCGTGATATTGAATTTTATAAAATGAAGGATAGCAACCGGGCGCTTTATAATATTATTCTTAAGGAACGTCAGTTTTTAGATGAGCCTTTATGCAGACCTTCTTATTACATCTTATGTATTAACAAGGATGGCAACTCCCAATTGCATTCGTGAGAGTGTTAAGTGGTGGCAACAACATCAAGATATTGACCAAAATGATTTGATTAATCCGGAGAGTGATGATTTAGACAAAATGAAAAGATTTCTTTGTATGATAGAAAGAAAGTATTTATAAAAAAATTAACATGTTGATAAGAAAATGATTTCATTTGTAATTATGTTTGATAGTATTTCTTCATTATTGTAAACTATTTTTAGAATAATATGAATATTCTAAGATATTTTAGGAATATTCCTTACTAAGTAAGGTTATTGAAGGATTAATTAATTAATTAATTAATATTTAAGGCTTAATTACATATTAATTAAATGATTAATTAATAATTAAAACTTAAGTATTAATTAGTAATTTATTTTATATTCCCATTTTCACGTATCATGCCCACTTTAGTTACAACGTGCATATATATTTAACTTGCATTTTCAAAAGTTAGGTAGATCAAAATAACAGAGTTAGATACCTATGTAAGTTGCATACATGAAACTTGTCTTGCACTCTCTTTGGATGTTTTCTTTATACATATCAATGTGATCTCATTATGAATGTATTAATCCTCATGTGTATCAAAAATAATACATGTAGGTAAGAGTTTTAGCTAAGCTTTCAAAATAAATTAAAGTTAATGCAACTCAATCTTTGTCTCTACGAATCAAGTGCTTATAAAAACCATTTATTATGAAGCTCCTTTAGCATCTCTAAATTACACTTTATAATTAATATTTTCATGGTGCCTTGTGGTAAGATTAGTATAAAACAACATAAGTTGTAATGCAAAGTACAAATTCACATAATAATTTAACATGGGTACATGGCTTGTTTGTACACAAATATTTATGTGGACATTTTTTGAAGAGTACCAGCTTCCAACAAACCTATTTTTCCTAAAGGGATAAAACCTTTTAAGATTGGAATGAACCAACCCAAACCTTTTGACATGTATTTTCAATCAGCTTTTTTCACATGAGATGAGGTGTTAGCTCCTATCAACCTCCCAATTCATATGTGTGATTTGAAGTCATATGGAGTTGATGAGATGAAGAAATTTGCTGAGTTTTATGGGGCATCACATAAAGTGGATGAAGAAATGGTGGACAATATTGTGAACTACTCATCAACTATGAAGGAGTATGTTAATTGGAAGCTTCTAGCAACTATGAGTGGAAGGGAACATGGAGATACTTGGGGAATGATCTATGCTCATCCAGTTTGGATAGATAAGTTTTTAAACTTGGTTAAATTGTAATTATTAGGATGGTGTAGTGTTCCAGCACATCTAGTTGTGAAAGAGGTTTCAGCACAATCAACATAGTGAAGAATGACTTAACTGCTAGAAAAATAAATGAACTTGTCATGATAAACTTAGAAGGGCCACCTATTGAAGCTTTGGATGTCACAAAAGCTGTTAGTTTGTGGAGGGATTTAGCTCATTATAGGCAAATATTCATTACTTAAAAAATTTGTGTGATCCTTATGGAGGACCCAAAGTAGTAACTAATGGAGGGCCAGTGGATGAGCATGATAGCATACCTGAAAGTGTCCCCTTTAACATCACCTCTCAACGCAGCTAAAGGGCCATCCACACTCCCACCCTCTAGAATAACAAGGTAGCCTCAACTATCCTACAAGTTTGCATTGCAATCCACAAAGTTCAAGTATTGGGAGTAGATCTTTGTAATGGCTACCATGCACAAGCCCACCACAACAATCACATAAATCAGTCATAACTTTTAAAATATTTGCAAGGTAATGGAGAAGGTAAATGGCCTTGAATGTCTGTAGCTCTTGATATACCCTAAGCTTTTCCTTTGCTGTTGCTATATTTCTCCCACTTTCATTATTTGTCTCAAGCCAATATAACTCCAAAACAGGTTCCAAACACTCACATAAATGTAGCAATAGCTCTATGCATGCTTAGCCACCTCGTGTGCTAAATCCTTGTGAGCCTGAGTTGTCTATGGTCTAGCTCGATCTCCATTTTTTCCCAAAAGCCCATTCTGCTACCACTTCTTGAGAAGAACACCAAAACCTTATTTACAAGTTTATGTAGATTCTCAACCATGCCTTTGGTTGATAGAAACTTGTAGCAATCCTCAATACATAAGCTGGCCCTATAAGCTACACAATGGATGCTTGTTATGTAAGGATTCATACTCTTTAGCCTTGCAGCCACCCCTAATCTTGAGTCAATCATTATTGTTGCACCATCTGAACCAAAACCCTAAAATCCAATCCCAACCTTGTAGAGTCTCCCAAATACATGCTGTAACTAAAGTGGCATCTCTAGCCTCTATCCCCACTATCCCCAAATGAACCTTAGAGTCGTGTAGATATACACCATGTAAAATATAAGGTGCTTAGTCACGCTGGAAAAAAAAGTTTAAGAAAAAGAAAACATAAATAAAACACCTTACCTAATGTTTGTAGACTCATCTATCATTAGGCCAAAATAAGAACTCGCCTTAACTTTGTCAAGAGTCTCCTCTTTAACCATGTCACACAACATAGAGATAAATCGTGCACATGCCACCTCATTGTTGTACATCGTTGGAAGCTTCATGTTACCATTTTGCCTCTTAAGCTCCACCATCCCCTGAAACTTGATCATAGGTAAGTTCTCCTTAGCAAAGTAATAGGCAATCCTAATCAACATTCCACATTGTCCTCAACATGTTTAACTTGCTTTCTCATGACTTGAACAAGATATGGTCGTCTCCCTTTAGCTACTTCTTTTGTAGACACTATGTTCATGTTCAAAGCTCTTAGCATGACATATTAAGCTTAAAATCTTAAAATTACAACTCCCCCTATTCCCAAATGGATACTTACTCTTAGGATTTGACTAGCAAATAGTGCATAGTAAAAGCCTTGTCACCTTATCATGTTCAAGCCATCTAAATTGCCTTCTCCAATCCTCCTAAAACATGGCATTCCTTTTAGCCACTTCAACATCTACCCTTACATCCTCTACCCTTGCCTCCTTTGCCCCTATTTGATCCTACTCCTCATCACTATTTAATGTCACTACAGCTTTGAATTGTAGCTTACCTTGCTTTCTTGCTTGCAAATCAGTAGTTGTGCCTTTCCTCTTCTCAGGAGGAGCTTTTCCCATTTTGTGACTAGGGTAAATCTATGTGTGTCTCATTTTGGCAAATCACATTGAATGTATTCCTTAAACCTTCCTTAAGCACAATTTTGATATTTGAATTATATTTAAGGAATGTTTAGGGTAACAAACAAAAAACTTTTTACTATTTATTTACAACTGGTAAAAATCCTTTTGATTAGAAAGGTGTTTGGCTTGAATCTTATTAGTATTTTGAACCAACTTGAATCCTTCTTGTTACAAGTTATACAGTTCAAATGAATTAATCTTAGGACTTTGTTGGACACTAAAGGTTTTAGAAATCAAATAAACATTTGTTTTTTGATCTAAAATTTTGTTTTTTAATAAAAGACAAGAAAATAATATTATTGTGAATTAATTTTATATTTCTTTTATAATATTATTAAAACTATTAATTAAATTATTAACTTTACATTAAAAATCAGATTTGAATTTAAATATTTATTCTAAATGATTAAATATTTCAAATACAACTTAATATTAGTTAAATGTTATAGATTGAAAATGTAAAAGTTATGTTTTAATATTTTATATTGGCTAAAGATTAATTAAATTACTAATTTATAGTATAGAATCATGTGAATAACTATTATGTATTTTTCTATGCAAACTTGTGAGTTTTAACACAATTATTTAAATTAATAAATAATCAAAACTCAAATGTGTATATGTTGTAGGACAATGTCATATTCTCTATGTCATGAGCCTCTTTAATTAAGCACAATATTAATGTTTAATATTATTACATTCTAGCTAATAACTTTTAGGCACGATTTATTGACACTTTTGTAAATGAAGTAGGATTTGACATTTGATATTTATGAGAGTAAATTTAAATTCATATCAAAATTAAGCTTTTTAATCTAAAATGTATAGTAAATAAGTTAGAAGTTTTTCATTTAAATTCAATTAGGATTCTCCAATAGTCTTAGCAACTATATCTAAAATATTAACTTAAATAATATTTTAAACATAAACTAAAACTTTAATATTAAATGTGTTTGAATATTATGTATTTTATTATGTAACTTTGCAAACTTTGATGCACTTTAATTAAATTCACCTTTAATTCATCAATAATTATCATGGTAAATTATATAAAGTCATATTTAACATTTCTTAGTTATATTATTTTATTTATTAAAGGAGGATATTATTAATCATTTACTAACTAGCAATAGTCCAAGAGATCGATTACTTTCCTTAAATCCTAACATTGTAACCATGATTAAGAAGAATGTAGATTTAACTCAAGACATACTTATAATAAAATAAACTCAGTCATGCTTATAGCATGTTGTAACTAAAATGGGCATGATACGTGAAAATGGGAATATAAAATAAATTACTAATTAATACTTAAGTTTAATTATTAATTAATTTTTTAATTAATATATAATTAAGCCTTAAATGTTAATTAATTAACAAATTAATCCTTCAATAACCTTACTTAGTAAGGAATATTGCTAAATATCTTCGAATATTCATTTTATTCTTCTTTGTAAAAATAGTTTACAATAATTAAAAAACTATCAAACATAATTACAAATGAAATCATTTCCTTATCAACATGTTAATTTATTTATAAATACTTTCTTCCTAACCATACAGAGAAATCTCCTCATTTTGTCTACCTTTATGCAGACTTGGTCTTATTAAAGCTTATGTATTAACAAGGATGGCAACTCCTAACTGCATTCATGAAAGTGTTATGTGGTGGCAACAACGACTAAAATGATTCGATTAATCCGGAGAGTGATGGCTTATCTAAACAATGACGTAAGAATAATATTGTAAAGCGCCCAGTTGCTTTCATTCATTTTATAAAATTCAAAATCACGAGAAAGAAAAGCGTCAGAAAATGTTTGATATGGTGGATATTGCTTACAAAAGTTTTCGAGATTCTTCTTTTTGAGGCATGTATCCAAGTAGTTCACTCATCCATGGTATTGGTATCAGAATATGGGTCAAAAGTGATTGGATGGATACAAGCAATGTTTTGGTTAAGCATAGCCTTCTGAGGAGAGTCGTCTATCACTAAGATATGTGCGTTCTTTATTATCCTTAACTGATTGATCTCCTATGAAGCCCAATTAATCTTTCATTCTTGAAGAAGTATGGCTTGCTTTCCTTTCTTATATTGTGAAATTCAAGAGGTTTATAATATATTCGCTGATCAAAAATCCAATCTTTACGAATCACCTTTTCTGCAACACTATAATGTTTGTTAAGCAAATTCAACAGTGGTGTCAAGTTGTGAATCTGCATGCATAACTAAATCCTCACAAGTGCACCCATCTCCTTAAGCTTTTGAAAGAGATGATCCAACCCCAGACGAAAAATGATATCATATCAAAATTTACCATGATAAGGAATGAAATCTCCTTGTTTGATTTCTTTTTTTCTATCTTCGGGCATTTGTCGATAAAGCAGAACACCATTGACATCCAACAACACAATATGACCATGGGTAACATGGGGTAGCATTACCTCTTGAATGCTTTGCAACTCACTTGTTTGGTCTCTTTCACATTTATCAGTTGACACTATATTGTTGCCTATCCCTTTATCACTTACTTGTACATCATCCTTACAAGATTCAAATATTGCAGGCACTGAAAAAATGATTTAGGAACTGAAGGCAATAGAAATAGTGATAAAAAAACTGAAGTGGTCCCCATGGTAAGGATGTTTTGAGCTGCATTATTATCCATTTTCTACATGAACTATGTCATTCTGACATGTGGCACAATAAATTTTCACCAAACCCCTTTCGTACCTCATGCCAATGCTGAAAATCCATGTTCTCAACTGTTTCATTACATCTGCAAGATGATAGTTAACTGGCCTTATAATTATCAAGATATATTATTTACCTTGTTAATGTGTGACCCATGTTTGAACTAAAAGCTTCATTAATCCTTGAGAATTTATTTTCTGTACAAATATAAATGAAAGATACAAAAATGGCTTATGTTACACTCATTTACAACTATTCATCACTTTAAGAACTCATTAATAATAATTCTTCACTATTACCTTCTGAGTGAGGTGAAGAAGGTTTTAGCCGCTTGAAAGATTGTTCATGATCTTCTGTATCTTTTGTTGATGTTTCCATGGGTAATGGAGTATGTGAATGTTCTGTACTCCTTGAGATAACTTCTGGTCTAATATATGATTAAAGATCGTCCTCAGATTCCGACATTGAATCATATTTCTCTTCAGAGCTATCACACTTCTCGGGAGAGAACTTTCCCAAATACTCTTGTATGGGTTTGTTGGAGTAGTGAGTTGAGAACCTCTTTATCCACTTGTTCAAGTCCTCAACCATGGTCTTATCCTTTTCAACAGCAAACACACATGTATCCTAAAGGTAACACTCCTTCAAGACAGATCCCCTAGTGTAGTAGTCAAAAACCCATGCATCATTGTGAGGACCCATGATCAAGTTAACAATGCTTCGTGTAGCTTGACTTGTAATGTTTGGATAACGTACATTGCCAAATACGTCCCTCTCATATATCGGTGTATCAGATGGAGGTTCAGGCTCGTTGGAGTGCAAACAGATGCCTGGCCAGTCATTTGAAAGTTTGAAATTGTTTGGCGCATTTCTAACAACTAAGTGAACAACCGTATCAATGCACTTGGGATTAGAATCGTTCATATAAAATCTTGTCCAATGATGTCTATTCTTCTTGGCGAAGACGAAGGCAAAAGTATCGGTGACATGAGCCAAAATAAAGAAATAAATACCTAAAAACATAGGTATTAATCAAGAGTGCAAGCATGAATTGAATAATAAATACCTTCTTTGTACATGCTTGCACGACTAAGTTTCTCCACTAAATCCTCTAGTGCCCTATCTGTCGAAGGATTTTTTGACAAGCATATCATTGTGTGTCACATGCAAATATTTGCTGACCTCTTCGTATGTTCAGGTTGAGGTCCAACCCAGTTTGTGGCAATGTATTCTCAACCACTCCTTGAAGTGCCCGACCGTCTTCAACTCCATTGCCTTCACATGAAAAGGAGAGGTGGGGATGTTGTTGTTAATCTATAGTTTGCCATCAATCACCAAATTAGTCAAGACTTCCATCTCCTTCATCGTTGTTCCATTTAAAGGCTTCAACCATGTGACCTTGAAATCGTTGTCTACATCCTTTATAAATTGAACAGACTTAGCCTTTAACATCTTATTGGGTTTCTTTGCAGACTTCTCTGAGGGCTCCCCTTCACTTGTCTGCTTCTTCTTTAGTGTTCCTTTTGCAAACGATTCTATAATCCCCAATCATTTGGCAAAGATCTTATCCTCGAGGCAAGAGATCAACATCATCAAAAAGGATGTTTCCTTCTCACCCACCTGCGCAAAATCAACTGCTGCAATTTCTTCAACTCTCTGGAAAAAAAAAGAGACATATTAATATATTGGCGAGATAAATCCCACCAAGACAATTTTTCCCGGTAGTCCGCATATTGTTTTTTCCATGCAGTAGCTCTTTGTGGTCGCTCAAGAGTTTCCCACACGGATCGCATGTGTTTGAACTTCTCCCATATTTTGTTGTTGTAGTGATTGGTGTCGGCAGTGTCTCATTCCGCCGGCAACTTATGGTACTGCTCGATTATGAGATTCGGCTTAGCTAAAAACACCGATCTTTTTGTCAGCTTCTCACGGGTATGCTCGGAAAGTTTTGTTGCCATCATTCCTTTATTGTGTTTGCCGTTATTGTGTGCTGGCCACTAATAATGTAGTACCTGATTGATTTTTTATTCTCCTTCTGAATCTTTGTGATTTATTCTGGTGTTGTGACCCACACTATCTAAGCGCCTTTCTTTCTTTCATAGTATGGACACAAAATAGCATTATGTGAAATGGTGTAAGAATTGTTGTCCTTCATTTTCTCTCCATGAGCTCAGCTATACGTTCCTGGTTGAATGGCCTGTAATTGAGGTTTGGGTTGATGCTGCAATACTTAACCCTACACTCATAAATCCTTCATCCAACATCATTTCCTTGTGGCTTATTGCAGCATGGGATGCCACAGGTGCATCTGACAAAACGACAGATGATTTTCTTTTACGATTCGAATCAACATGTGTGATCCCTGATTGCAGCTGTTCTAATGTTCTTGGCACACTCTTCCAGCTTCCAAAAATTCCTAAGCAAATTGAATGTGATCTGTAAAGAACCTAGGACTGAGCCACCCTCTCAATCTCCCTAATGATGTCGTTGTGTTCTTCTTTAATGTGAAGAGGGACGATTGCTCCACTTGTGAATGTTCTGTATTGTGAAGTAATCTCCTGAGAATACACTTACTCGATGAGTATGGAGATCTTCGAAGTAAACATTTAATTGGATCCCCTTCATAGATGGGCTTTCATTGAGTTGAAGAAGAACTCCACGGTCAACATTATTAGTGAACATGTGAATGTCATTATCCACAAGTCGACAAAACCACCCAAGATTAATGTCGTAACTGACGACCTCTAGATCCGAGAACGTGACATTGGATGGAACAAGACATACGTGTTGAGCATTGTCCAATCTAGGTTCGTAGCCTGCTTTTGGGTGCTTGACTAGTAAATTTAATTTCTATTATTTTGCTTGTCCACACGATGTGATAGAGATTAATTTGACAGCAACCATGGTTGCTTCAATACGCTTCCCGTTTATTTTAAAATATAGCCAAGTTGATTCCAGAATCCCCTACTCATCTCTTCTCTTCCTCTCGTCTTTAATGTCACCTCAATTCCACATCTGAATACAAAAATGATTAGTTCTTCAAGCACATATCCGAGTATAACAGATTTTATTATAATTCTTACCCAAAATTTAAACGACGACTCCATACTAATGACTGAATCTCCTTGTTTGATCAAATCGTCCTTCTGCACAATAATACACTATGAATACAAATCATATAAAAACGCACACACACTTGTATAAACCCGAATATACAAAATTAATACACTGATAAATTCACATACATCCTTGTTTGTCTCAGAGAGAAGTGGATGGGATTAACTATCCAAAGCTCACTTTTGTGCTAGTGCAAAAGACTGATAACATTTGGTTTTAGAACCATCACAAATGTGAGCTTTGGACAGTTTCACATAGTTTACTGGCTTTTACTCAAAATATTATGATAAGATGATAAAAGTAAATAATATGAGATATGCAACTTATATATACTAATACACATATATATTCACATGGAAGGGGTGGTGAGATTAATCTCGCCACCCTTTTATGCCTCCTGAAAGGGTGGGCTGGATTAATCTCGCCACCCTTCTTGATCCCCTGGATGGGTGTGTGGGATTAATCCTGCCACCCTTCTCGGTCTCAGAGAAAACTAGGCGGGATTTATTTGGCACACCCCGTTAGGTGATCAAAAAGGGTGGCGGGATTAATCTCGCCCATCACGGAAGGGTTGGTGGAACTAATCTAGTCCCCTTCTCAGTCGTCTGAACTAATGTGCGGTAACCCTTCTCCGTCTCAGACAGAAGTGATCGGAATTGATTTGGCTCACCAATTCAAGAGACAGAGAAGGGTGGCGGAATTAATCCCGCTACCCCTTTCATGCATGGTGAACGGGATTAATCCCGCCCAGGACACTCTCATATGGATAATGGCAATTGGCGGGATTAATCTTGCCCCACACTCATTGAGACATAAAGGGTGGCGGGATTAATCCCGCCACCCTTCTATGCCCGGTGAAGGGAATTAATCCTCCCACCATTTTCATGCCTCCTCAGAGGGACGGTGGGATTAATCTCGTCACCAAGCATAGAAAGGTCGACGGGATTAATCCCGCCGCTCCTTTGGTTAGCATCATGGGCGGCGGATTAATCTTGCCGCCATGAAGCTAACCAAATAGCCTGCGTGAAGGGCGGCGGGATTAATCCTGCCGCCCATGACCTGTGCGGAGGGCCTGTGTGGCGGTGGGATCAATCCCGCCGTCTGCGGGACTAACCAAAGAGCGGCAAGATTAATCCTGCCGCCCTTTGGTTAATCCCGCGCACACATAAATATATATATGCATATGTATATACATGAATGTGCAAGAGATGAACAAACACATATATATGTATATGTATTACGGGAGTGTGCGTGTGTGCGAGAGATAGATAAATAAATAAAATTATACTGATACACACACATAATTATGTATGTATATATGTATATAGGTATATATATGTGTATATGTATATTGTGTGTATGCGTGTGTGAGCGAAACAAATAAAATTATACACACAAACACACAACACACACACACACATATATACATGAGTGTGTGTGTGTGTGAAAGATATAGATAAATAAATTTTATTATTAAGATACACACACATATAAATGTATATGTAAATACAGATAAATAAATATACACAGGAGTGTGCGTATGAGAGAGAGAGAGATTTCACCTGTGTGAATGCACCTTCAAACCCTACTGCATCGTTGTGCCATTTTGCATCGCCACGCCTTCTGAGAGAGAGATCTATACATCTATGGCACAATCGCTAACACAACCGCTCTATTCCACACCGCTGCCTTTCTTCTTAAACCCTAAGAATATACCTAAACCCTAAAAGGAATAAAATATATATTAACCCTAATCAAATATTCTTTCTAAGAATATACCTATAAAAATATATTAACCCTAAACGAATATTCTTCCATTATATTATCATAATTTTAAAATTTGTGTGCTTGTGTGAGTGTGTGGGTTTATCACATACACCCCAAAAATATAATCATGCAGGGGTTTAACATATGTGTGTGTATGAAAGTGTTAAATTTTCATGTGTAGCAATATATTATACACACATATAATATATACATAGACATACGTACATAGTACATAATATTGTCACGTCAGTACATATTATGGATCATGCATGGTGTGTTGTATAAGAGAAGAGAGAGAGTGTTAACAAAATTAAATTCGTACACATTGCATATATTAGTACACATATATACATGCACATGTGTATACACACAGACATACATACATACATATTACATATGTAAATTCAATGTATTACATACACACAGACTGAGTACATATGGATTATACATGCGTTGAACATGATATTGTCAATAAAGAAACAACATATCTCTTTAGTTTGGTTTAGGGTTTAAATCCAATGCAAGTATTTTATTATTAAATTTTATATGGTACATAATATATATATTAGTATAAAATCTTTATAATATAAACTAAATGCATGCACATTTTTCTAATTATTTACTCTAAACATTAAACATATATAAGTCCCAGTGTAGAGTATGTGTAACTATAAATATTTGGTTTTGGTTTTAAACTTTATATCGTAAATACAAAGCTAGATGCTTTATTTATATCGTGATCCACTCATCAGCTTGTGCATGTGTGTGCATATGTGTCTTTGTAAGCGCTTCTAATGCGTGTGCACATGTATATATAAATTTATAATTGTGTTTATATATGTGTGCAAAAAAAAACATCGAATAATTAAGAAATAATATTAATAAACATGTTTTAAATTATACATAATAATATATCATTTTATCTAATATATAGTAATATATAGTTTTAATAATTATATTAATTAATATTGATAATAAGGTTAACATTGGAATATTCTTGAAATAATAGGAAATTAATTGAGAAAATCCCATTAATATATACAAATGTATAATTACTAAAATAATTAAGAATATATCTTAATTTAACTATGTAGTTGTGACAGAGGTGGCGAATATCTGAATTAAGATGGCGAGATGGTTCAACATATTATGGATTGGATTTTAATAATAACAACCCGAATGGACAACTCATATTTGAAGAGGTTCCTTACATTGGTCCTATTGTAAGAACAAGGTGATTCATGGGTTTCAGATCTTCCCTTGCAGTTTTGGTAAGAGGGTCAAGATGAATCCTACATCTTCTGTAAGTGTTACTAGCATTTTCACAATTGACTACTGCTGCAAGAAGAAGTGTTGTCGATGGTAGACCGGAATGAAATTACCCAATGTAGACATGTCTTTCATACTCTCACCCAAAAGCAAAGGTATGAGTTTGTATATGTTACACTAACTAGGTGTATTGATGGAATGGCCTTGGACACAGGTTATCAGAGTAAATTGATGGAATGGCCTTGGACACAGGTTATCAGAGTAAATCCATGGTATTTAATAAGGTGGCCATCTACTTCAAAGTTTGGTACATTATATATGAGATCATGTTCTACCATCGAAGGGATGAGTGGCTGTCACGTTCCAGGGATTTGAACCCCCTACCTCTGGAGTAGGCGTGACTTTGGACCAAAAGGCCACATTGATCAAGATGACACTTAACCACGCTCCAGACCTAGTACGTGTGTCGTGACACCACCTCCCCTCGGCCCTTCTCGGGTGGAACTACTGGGGATACCAGTAGGCCAGGGGAGGTCAGAATGACCACTAGCCTGGGTCAAGGTGTCAACACATACTAGGGCCCCCAACCTATTATGAATTGCCTAGGTTTTTGTTGACCTAGGTTATCCTGATCAATCTGTCACGTACTAGGTCTGGAGCGTGGTTAGGTGTCATCCTGATCAATGTGGCCTTTTGGTCCAAAGTCACACCTACTACTCCAGAGGTAGGGGTTCAAATCCCTGGAACGTGACAGTGGCTAGATGGAGCACAAACCTCAATACATGGGAACACTCGCCTGGTCAAAACCTATTCTCACATTATGGCAGTCATAGAGATACTCAAGGCTTTTGTGGAAGCAAATGCAAATATGATGCCTCACAAATGTCGAATCACAAATGCAGGGGTCAGGAAAAATCTTAAGGTTTTGCCTTCAATCTACACTCAATTGAAGCTGTGTGAACATGTGAACAAGTGCCTTAGTTTGATGGGGATCCAAACACTCTGCACTGGTTATGGAATATCATTTTAAGGATGTGAAGATTGCAAAACACTCTAGCTTTTTCAAGTGTGACACTTGTACATCATTGAAGGCTACAAAGGCTTGTGCAAAAACCTTGGTTGAGATCACTGCCATTCAAAAGAAGATGGAGGCCCACATGATTGCACAACAAAATTGCCAGTCTCAGTACTATGCACACCGCATACTTTCTGTGTCACGCCCATCAGGATACCTATGCTTGATCCATGACAAGATGGATCATTCAAAGACCAGCATTTCAAAGCTCATTGCAACACCAAAGTGCCTTGGAAATGTCATGAAACTTCCGATTTCATTGACAGGTGTGCTAACACATGGACAGGGTTGTGAATTATATAAACACTTTTCACTTCCACATTGGTCTAGCGACTCTAATTTCACTATTGGGTCGTTGGCCATGTGTTTCAAGAAACATTGAAGCCCACTCACAAATAAGTCCTATGGGTGATTTCAAAGTGAAAAAACAACACCTTCAACCTTTACATAATGCTCTCATGAACACATTTGCACTTGAGGCTACTTGGGAATATGAGAGACATTGTCAGTAACTTGCACAAAAAATAAATGGCCCTGTTGAGAGTTCTGGTTCAGTGGAGGGATTTAGCTCAAATAGTGTACATGTGTCCTCAACATCAAATAAGCTTCCTCGTCATTGCTTTTACAGATGGATAATTGTGTAGGCGATAACAAAAATAGGTAAATCATTTTAATTAAGGGTTTCTCAAGCTCATACTTACTTTTATTTTCTAGATATGTGCTAGCATACTTGTCAATGCTTGTTGCCAAAGGTGTGTTTGAGACAATCATGCTCAGTTTCCTTATGGTTGGTCACACTCACAAAGATATTGATGCGTTCTTTAGCAAGGTCTCCAACTTTACAAAAAGGACAAGTGCACTTACCTTACCGCATATGATGGATCTTTTTGAAAATTGCATCTCCAAAAAAAGTTGTGCTTTGCTTGTGACTGAGGTGCTAGACTTCAAAAAGTTTCTCAAGGAATATATAAAAGAGGGGAGCGATTCTTTAGTTGGTCACCTTGTGCCGCTACAATTCTTTTTCTCCATACGAGATGGTATACCTATTATGTAGTACAAGTTACAGCCATCAGAGCAGGAGTGGTTACCGAAAGAGGGCTTAATACTCTTCAAAAGTGGAGAGGATGGAAAGCCACTTCTCCCAGCAGGACAACCAGACCTTATTCCATTGAGTGCCCAGCTCAAGGAACAAGAGGTTATTATTGATGCCATCAAAAAATATGTGGCATGGGTTTTAAAAATTGATGTCAAAGAATTCTGAATTAAGGCAAACTAGTTACTCAGAACTATATAAGCATGTGGTCGACTATTGGGAAACTATGGTTCGAGAGTTAAAAGGGCCTATTGTCACAAGTACAGAATTGCAACACCCTTTTTGGCCTAAAACAAGGTGGCGAGAGGAGATTGAAATGACATCACTGAGCACAAACGATATATAAGCCAATAGTGATGTGGAAGTGCAAACCCTACACTTTGTTGGACAAAGGAACCAAAAACCTAAAGCATACTTTGATTACTGCAAGGATCTTCAAAAACTAATGATGGTCCTCATTACTCTAGATGTGTCATATAATCAGCTTATTTGGATAGGTCAAATTATAGGATGTTGTATATTATATATATATTATTACTAGTACAAATTTTTAATTAATGTTGTATTTAAATATTAATATTTCAATAACAACATCAATATTTATATAATGTACCTCTTATGCTCTTCCTTAATTTTTATATTAGGCCATACAATCTTAAATATAATATATTATATAATTTAATACCTTCTACTTTTATAATGTTATTAATTTTAGTACATGAATGCTATAATTTATTAAAGGGTCGATTACAAAATAGAATATTTTAAAGAATATTCTGTCTTCAAATATATATTCTAAAGAATATTCCTTTAATATTAGAAAATGCTAATTAAATAACTAAAATTACTAATTATTATAAAATGGGACTATAGACATCTAATTTATATGCATGATTTAAACTACCACGAATATAATGCCCTTAGTCTTTAAAGAATATATTGATGGTCCAACAAAATGTGTTGTCTTTGGAGTTAAATAAATAAATTTTGAATAGTAAGTATAACAAAATAAATAGTTAGAAATGTTATTTTAAATTCCTTTTCTTTTTAATTGAAAAACCAAACTCAAACTTAAAACGTCATAATGCATAAAAAAAATTTAATGCATTTTCATATATCATTAGTTTTGACTATAATTGATCCCTATACCTATGTAACAATATCTATATTCAAAATGCATATGCAAATAAGCTTATTTCAAATTTAAAATATTCGACTTATCATTACAATTTAAGTAAACATGGCACCAATTGTTAGTCATGGATTTAAAAAAGATTTTTTAGTTATAACCAACACTATTTAAATTTGAGGTTAGCAATATATTTTTCGAATTTGAATTTTAAATTATGTTTATAATTTATTTTAATTATTTTCAATGATGTACTAGTTCTTTTGATTTTGTTAAATAATTTTAATTTAACATATTATCTTTTGCATTATTAAATTTCAATTGTCCTTCCTTATACAATAATTTTTTATATTTCAAAATATTTTGTAATATTTTGTACAGATGCATAGTGTAACATAATTGCCCTTACTTGCATTGTTCATGGTTTTGTGATAAATGCATGTTGTAACTAAAAGGGTTAGTTCTTCAATTTTTAAGTAAATTCTTCAAAGCTGTCCAGCATGAAGGGGGGACTTTCTCTAAAAGAGAGGTGAAACATGATTATGTAGTACTTGTGAACAGAAACCAACAAATCCAAGGCTATTTTTGAATTGGTTATCATAGTAGCAATTAGGATTCATTAAATAACAAGGCAAACTTAGGAAATTAAAAACTTATATTATTGAACATTTCTACTAAGTTGATCTTGAATTCGCAAATATATGTGATCTTACCTAAGCTTAACAACTTAACTTACAATTGTCCCAATTGTTGTGCCAGCTCTTTCACTTTCATGCCAATTCTTAATGTTAGTGAATTATACTTTCTTGTTGTTATACGAGATAAATATAATTAGAACTAGGATTTAAAACATGTGATTGCCTCCTTTATATAGGGAAATTGACTTTAAATACTTTTAGGGATATATTCTCTATATAGAACCTTTTGAAAATTCATATGAACCACTTTAGTAAACCAATAGTGCTAGCATAATAATCAACAAAAGTTGGTTGTTCATTCAAGGTAATCGTCTTTTTAATTTTTGTGTTCGACTTTTGTTTATTAGTGTGGCATGTCATGAAATGAAAAATCTTAATGAATCGATTTTCACAAGGATTATGTAGTGATGTCAAAGACCTTTTCTTGACATTCCACGAAGAACTTAAGACTCTTACCAAACTTATTAGTTGTGCCATATGATGCAATAATTAATTATTTGGGAGTTGTTCATAACAATTCCATGTATCCTGACTAAGGTTTGAGTACATTGATATAACAACAATAGTAGCAATAACTTCACCATAAGTAGTGCATATGGTAGCTCATGCCTCAATTTTGATCAAAGGTCTAGTTTTTTAGATTGTGAGGCAATTTAGACCCAATGCCATGGACCCCTAATTACAATTGAGAACCAATGCTAAAGTATCAATGTTTGTATCTTTATTGTGGCAACCCTTGCCACATTGCAATCAACTACTTCAACAAGCTTTTAAGTAGAAGGAACAATTTTAAGGTTTTTAACAAGTTCATTAAGGATTTAAATAAGTAACTTCAGCCAAGATTGGAGTCATTTGGGTGAATGTAAACATATGGCTTTATTTCGTTCTTTCAAATTAGTAAGCCTTTTGCAATAAAAATTAAACTTCATATGACCAAGTGTTGCAAGGTAATGGCCTTGATTCTCTTGAATTTCAAAATTAATGCATGTTTCATGAATTATGACTTTGTTTGTTGTTCTTGAAGAAGCTTCCTTATAAGGTTATAGTTTCAGTACTAGTTGTTTCATGTGATGTTATTAAGAAAATAAAACATGTATAAATCACATTGGGATTCTTTAACATGATCAATAGTTCTAAATACTATGTTATCCTTGGCATCTTGTTGTTTGAACTACACAACCTGAATGCTATTAGCATAAGTGGTGTTTTAAGGGTTAGATTTCAAGCCTTGAGCCTCATCTTTGAAGCTCTTACATATCAACGTGATTCCCTTGAAAGAATTCATTTGAGAAGTTGAACAAGCCTTTGTTAGTCTTTGTTATGGTCATTAATCCATCACTCAAGTTGAGTTCCAACAAACTTGTTCTTCAACTCCTAGTCAAGTACACCCACTTTGTTGATGTGTTTGATAAAACTAAGGTTAGTAAGCTTTTAGAACAATGTTCTTACAATTGTTCTAGCAATTTCATGGAAGAAGCCTAGCCTCTTTAGGGTCTTAACCTTACTTTCTCCAGAATCTGTTCAATAAGTTCATTCCACATCTCCAACATGTGCTCATATAATTTTTTTTTTTTTAAAAAGAAAGATGGTTCATTATGGATTATCATGGACTCAACAAGATCACTTTACATAATTGATACCATTTATAATAATCTCTTGGAACATCTTTCTGAAGTCAAGTATATTTCCTTGGTTTTGCAAATTTCTATCGTCAATTGATGAATGACTACTCTAGGATTGTGTTATTGTCACAAGCTCACACAAAAGAACAAACAATTTGCATGAATGTTAGAGAAAAATGGCACATTTCAAGCTCTTAAGCATGTTTTCCCTTATGCTCCTATCCTTGCTCTTTCATATCTTAATCAACCTTTTGTTATTGAAGTTGATGCATTATACTTTGCACTTGGTATTATTTTCTTACCTTGTGATATTCCACTCTCACAAGTTTTTGGTGATGAAGATGAACTATGAGGTATACGATAAAAAAATTTATATGTTTGGACTCGTTTGAGAAGTGAAGGCCTTTTCTTAAAGGTTATCTATATTAAGTTGTGGTTTACAATGACTACAAGAACCCCATGTACTTGCAAACATCATGGGTGTTGTATTGTTAGTGGTTCCATTGGGCTCAATTCTTGGTTAAACTCAATTTCGTTGTCACATATCATTCAGGCTCTCAACAAGGTAAAGCAAATGCTCTATTAAGATGTTGCAATTCAACATTCAACAAACATCATGTGTTCTTTTGGAATCAAACCATCTAAAGGCTTCAACTTCTATTGATTCAAGGTGAGTTGATTTTCATGGACTTTATCATCGATCTTTCCAACTCTAAAGAATTTGGTTCAATTTTAATTATGGTGGATAGGTTATCTAAGATGGCTCATTGCATACCATCACAAGCAAAGAGATTCTTGATCTAAGTGGTACAAAAGGTGTTTTGGCTACATGGCTTCTTAAAGAACATTGTTAATGATCATGAACCTTAGTTTGTTACAAAGTTTTAAAAATGATTGCTTGAGATATTCAATATAAGTGCCGATTCTTCTTAGGCTATTGTTCACAAATTGACAATAAAAATGAACGTATTATCCAAATCTTGGAGCAGTACCTTTAGTATTTAACAACTACCAAACATGACAATTACATTAAACTTTTACCCATTGTAGAGTTCACATATAATAACTTGGGGCACATATTAGTTGTCATTCTTTGCAATTATTACATCTAAATATGGCACGCACCTAACTCTCAATGTGAATATTGTTCATGTCATTGTTTAACTATGAGCATAGGTGGCAAATGAGCTTTCTTTACAAGGTTCATTAAGAGGGGGTTCCAAAGGTAGCAATTGGCAAGTGGATGTTTGTGCTCACATAAGGGTGCTAAGCTTTGAGAACATTGTTCAAAGGAGATATGTTTGGTAAATGGTTGTGCTTATTGAAATGTAATGAGAAATAATCCTACTTAGTGTACTTAAGTCTTTAAGGGTAGTTTGATTGATTATCATTACATACCTCAAGAAACTCTAGGTGGATATCAAACTTACCTTTAAAAAAGCCTAGTTTGTGTTGTCAATGCACACCCTTTGTGCTACTTTCGGCTTGTGGGGCTATGTCACATCCTAAGGGTAAACCTATCCTTAGCCACACTTTTGTGATAGGGTGGGGGCTAACTCTCTTTCATTTGGTAACTTGTTCGCACTCTTGGAGGGTCTTAGTTGAGTACATGTTCCATTAGTCTTCAACCTTCTCCTTCACGTCAAGGTAAAAGTGACTGACATGGATCTTGACTTACAATGTGAGCACCCTTGTTTAAGTATAAGTGTGGGATCACGACAGGTGGGTTATTTTTACCATGTTCTTTAAGATTCACAAAGAAGGGTTTTAACGGTGGCATATGGTGAGCTGCATATGTACAAGTGGCATTAGGTGGATGCTTTAGCAAACACTTAAAATATGATCCCTTGGGCCATATCATGGTTCAATGTTGAAGGGTTATTGATTTTGGAAAGTAGATGTGCTTGTGCTTGCATAGCTTTGGGCAGATTAAGTCACATAACCGTGTGTGCTTGATGGCACACTTAGCTAGGGGAGTTACCTTGAGGGTTTGGAACGTGTCCATGGGTTGAACAACTTAAACTCATTAGAATGGGTTCTTTTGTGAAGTACTTGCGTGGTCGTATGCTTAGGGTTCAAACTTAACCTTAAAGGTTTTCTTAGCATAATACTCATGTTCGCATAAAGGGCAGACTCATGGTTTCATTAACCCTAGGTTTAAAATATAGTCATGTTACCCCACATGGTTCCACATGGGTTGTACATTTTAATGAGAGGGGTGCCTTAGTCTTTGTCCTAAAGATATATGTGGAAGCACATTCCTCTTTGGTAAAGTTAGAGCATGAGCATATCTAAGTCTCATAGTTCTAGATCCTAAGTTTACTCATGTATTTTCTAAGGTTAAGAGGGTAGTCACTTTAGGAGACATAGACCTAAGTCTCTTGCCTACTTGGGTATCAAACTAGACTCTCATGATTGCCTAAGAAGACTTAACATTGCGCACACATGATGATGACGTCGAATGGCCACTTGATAACCATTTGTTACCATGTGTCAGCCCTTTTGGTAAAAACTTTGACATTTAATATTGGAGCTTTTGTTTCTCAGTCATTCAAGGAGTTAAATGTAGGAAGCCTCTATCTTAGTCATGGGTATAGACTCCAGTATCAAGGTAGCAACTTTTATGTTGTGTGCAAGGTTTAAATTAATTTACACTTTCATGACAATTTAATTTGTTTTAACTTACAAACTAAGTTTTTTAAAGCTGGCTATGTGATATTTGAATTCTACATATTTTGAATTTTTTTTTTCTTTATAATGTATGACTTGGGAGTAGCACATGATTTAAAAACATAATCTTGATTGAGTTTGACTTAAATTAAATTCAATGTTAGTTTTGACAATAGTGTTCAAATGAGAAAAGACTTGTGTTCAAATGTGCATTTTTACTGTGAAGAAAGGGACATATTTAAACATGAGAGACATTTTAATTGAAATTGCAAAATGAGTTATCATTAGAGCACATAGTGTTGATATAAGAGTAGTAGGGCATAGTGTTGAACTTATGATACTACAAAAAGTTATATGTATTAATATATAATGAAAAATGACAATGTAGTTTAAATATTGTATGATGTTCCCATTATTTCGATAAGTAACATTTGATTCATTGCATTGTCAAATGATTTGAACATGTATAACACCAAACTTTAGTTAGTCGTGAGCATGCACTCAATATGTGATGATGACTAATATGAATATGCTAGTTAATGTTTCAGCTCATGTGGGATTATAGTTCATGTAGATGGCATGCTCTACCTTATACAAAATGATCATAACATATGTTTACATTCTAATTTATTGAAGATGAAAGCACTTATATGGTGAAGGCATTTAGCATAGACATATGCATTTCATTTCTAACTTAGAAACATGGATATTGTAATTTGGGGGTGATTGGTTGAGCTTTTGATCAAGGTTGGTTATAATAGGAGTTTTGAGTTAAGGGTCTTCATCTTCAAGTATAAGCTAAGCAAGGCAACTTGCTAGTTTTAAATAATGGCCGAGAATGTGGATGATGCATGAATGTTTGAGTATATGTTGAAGGTTTTGGTACATGTACCTTCCTTAGAGAGTTGGTATACTATGAGATTAGAAAGTTGGCAATATTTGAACCAGTTTTTGTAATTATGCACGATGGTTACAAATGTTTGTACATGGTAATTTAAAGTACAAAGTTTGTTTATTTGGTCCTCTAGAATGTTGAAATGTGGAATTTTTAACTTAAGTTTTGATGGTTGGTCACACTCATGAGGATATTTATGCATTATTCAAGGGCTTCATGCTTTTCAAAAGTGGAGAGGATGGAAAGCCACTTGTATTAGAAGGATAACCAAACCCTACCCAAAGGACCTTGGTGGTGGATTTAGAAACTTGAACTTCCTATAAAGTTATTGTGACTTTAAATTGATAGTGATTGACTTAGATGTTGCTAAATATTTTCACTCTTGGATGAGCTTGCAACTTTGGCTTCTGATCTTCTTCTTTAATATACAATTTGTCAAGAAACATGCCATAAACAACCTTTTCCCTAATTTCCCCACTTAAGTTAGTCAACAACCATAATTTAAGACCATATGGCATGTATTACCTTTAAAATCTTACACTTCATTTCACTTTAATAGATTTTGGTGTCCTTGTTGAACTTTAAAAGTTCTCCATCAAGGTGTTGTTTACTTTAAAGGAGAAAATATAGCCCAATAGATACTATAGACAAGACTTTGGTAGCCAACCATCTTTTAGAACATCACCAAGGTGCATCAATTACCAATGAATTGGACAACCAACATCTAACCCAAGGCATAGAGTATCATCCATCAATAGCAATGTTGGCATTTGAGAAGTGGACTATAACAACATCCGAATAAGATTTGGCTGTTTATTGGAGCTAGTCAAACCATGGCAACCACTTTATCAATGAGACAATTTAGGAACTCATTAGCATGTTTGTCATCAAGCATTGTATGTTCACAATTTACTATCCCATGGAATGGTCAAGAGGAGTCCACCAACAAGATGTTGGTAACCATTCTTATGATGATATGTCATAAAAAAAACCTTGATGGCTAGAGGAGATGTTAATGTCCATTCTCTAAGCATATCGAAAATGTACAAGCACAATTAGAGTCAGCCATCTCATAAAGGCTGGAACATCTCGAGCAATTGGATGAGGCACATTCATAATATAGAAAATCTGGAAGATTTGCTAAGAGGAATTGAAGTGGTGAAGAGACAACAAGAGAAAGGTCCAAATGTACAAACCAGAACAATGGGTCTTGTGGTACAAAATCTTAGGAACTTTGAGTTCATATCTTAATTTGACTCCTCGAATGACTACAAAACATAGTAGGCTTCAATACTAAATGTGACATGAAGGGCCAACACATGACAACCCTAAACCAACCAAGAGGTTGTTTGGCATCATCACCATGTGTGAGTAATGTCAAGTCTCCTAGGACAACCCTAACAACCCCTAGGCCAATTGCCTCAATCAAGCAAGAAACTTAAGGTAAGTCTCCTAGAGTGTCTACTTTTAAAACCTTGGAGGCTATCCCTAATAAACTTAAAAGCCTATCCCAAGAGACCTAAACAAGATCACCCTTAACCCCACCAAGAAGACATGCGCTCCACATATATGTGACAACATCAACCTAACACCTTGAGAAATTAGGGTAATGAGGGATAACCTAACTCACAACTAACTATTATGGGTTTGTGTGGGTTAGTAACAATCATATGTGTAAACAAGTTTACTAAAGAAGTTAGTTAACTCTCTAGATGTGACATTCTCGATCACAAGGGTGCAGATTTGCAAATAGTAAAGGGTAAGGATTGGGCAATCTTGCATTAAAAGTTAGGGTAGCACAATGCATGTGCCTTGACGACAAAAGCTAGGCTTATGTCGGACAAAGGCCTCTTTGCTCGCCCCACATGTCATAGTTTTTACTATGACTCAGCCCTTTATTTTGGACGTTGACTGTTGTTACCTACTGCACTATGTTGATGGACCCTAAATGTAGTGAGAAACAGTCCCGCTTAGTGCACTTAGGTGTTTAGGGGTAGTTCGGCCGGCTATCTTTAGATGTCGCGAGAAACTCTAAGCAAAAGTAACACTTACCTTCTAAAAAATCCACCCCGATTTTGACATTCTAGTTAAGATGAGTTTAACATGTTAAATAGGGTTAGGAACACCCCCAGGGTTGCCCTAACCCACGCCCTAAAACCCCCACCCATTGGGTAGGGGTTAATGTACAAACTCATCTCATTAACTAAGGGGCTGGCATTCTATGCCAACCCCACTTACACATACAAAACGACCGGGGGGGGGGGGGAGGGCTCCGTCACATAAATAAGGTAGAGTATGTAGGAGTGAGGGTTTCTGGGTTCATAACTGAGCTTGTTACTCTTCTCCCGGTGCAAACTCTAACTTGTGTTGTCAAGGCACAACCTCTATTATGCCGCCCTACCTTCCAGTATGTCCCACCTTCGGGGTAGCTTACCCTTATCGTTGGCGAATCCATGCCTGGTAGGTCTTATCAGAATGCACGTTCTAAGAGGCAAAGGTTGAGGCTTGTCTTTAGCCTCCTCCTCCACATCAAGCTAGGGGTAGCACTCATGGCCAAGCAAGGCACATCCGTGTCCTTGAACAACTGTGGGTGTGGGATCTTGTTTGACAGTTTCATATTATTAGTTCCTGAGGGTTCACTAAGGTGTTCTAGAGTTGGTATTTAGGAGCCACATTTGTGGCACTTGGTGCAACTCTTAAATCTAAGGCTATGACATGAAAGCCCACATCAGAGAGGTAGTGTCACATGGAAATGTGACACTTGGCTAAACGTCACATGATACAATGCCCGAGGCACGCCCTTTGGGGTTATGTCATGAGCTTGTACTAAGGGGTTGAATACTCTGACAAACAGGCATGCTTGTGCTCGCACTAGGGTGCTAAGCCTTGGGCATTTGCTCAAGGGAGGTTAGGTCTCGTAACTAGGTGTGCTTAGGCACACTTGGAATCCAAGGGTTGAACAACCTAAGCTTGTTAGTAGGAGCCTTTTCGTGAAGCACTCGCAAGGTCATGTACTTAGGGTTTTCCAAACCTAGCCTTAGGGAGTTTGCTTAGTAGAACACTCATGTCCACCTATGGCACACACTCGTGTCCTCACTAAGTACTAGCCCTAGGTCTAGGGTATGACTTGGCCACCCAAACCCTTAGGGGCTAGTCGTGGTTCAGGGTACCTCTTGTCGCCCTAAAGGGGTTTGTACTCCCGGATGAGGGTGATTCCTCAAGGGTAAGTGACGATGCCTTAGCTCTGTCACGGGGTATGTGTAAGATACATCTCTTTTGTGGGGTTAGAGCATGAGCCTATCTAGGTCTATTGGGATAGGATTCTAAAGTCTACTCGGGTTATCCTCTAAGGTTCATGAGATGGTCATTCTAAGGGACTTAGGGTAGGACTCTAAGTCTTTTGCCTAATTAGGCCCCAGAGTCAGACTCTTAGGGTTATCTTGTAAGACTTAGCGTTGCTCACACGGGATGATGATGCCGAATGGCCACTTGGTAGCCACATGTTGGCCCTTTGGGTTAAAACTCTGACACCCACTTACTCTACTTAATATATGTGACATACCATTTACGAAAATGAGTTAGCACCAAATGCTAACCTTACCCCAAGGGATTAGGTAGGAACCCTAGGGTTAGGTGAACCCTAGGGGTGTTTAACCTTATATGACACACCCAACTCATTCAACACAACTGCAATTCCAAATTATATCCTAGTAAGAGGGAGGAATCTAGTAATTGCTGATAACTACCCTTAAAGAACCTAAGTGGACTAAGAAGTGGGTTGTACTTCTATAAAGTTTATAATGTAGTTTACTAGGGTAATAATAGTTACTCTCCAAAGTAAAAAAGTAATAACTATAACACAATTCTTCACCTTTAAAAATGTCAATGTCCTCATTGACATCCAGCTTTAAGACTAAATTATGTTAAGAAAAATTAATCAAAATTAACATCTATCACTTTATATTGAGTTCATATACTCTATTACCTCCTTGCACATAACGCTAAACCAACTACTTTCAAAACCGCCATTTGCTGAGTCATTAACTCAGTTGACAAAGACACCATATGTGCCATGAAGTCACTTGGAACATTTGCACATTTACAAAGTCTGTCATGTGAACACATATAACAAATTGGTTAATTTCTTTAATTTTTAACTAAAATTTTATGTAGATGGATTCATACTCACTCCAATTGGGTATGCTAATGCATCACCATGCACTACCCAACGTAACCTTCATGTTCAATAGATTTTCCACATTAAAGTATTCTCACTTATATTCTTCCCTCCCTTAGTGCTTCAACAAACTCGTCACTCCTTTGAGAAAGGGGTTTGCTATTATACCTATCCATACTTGTCATAAGTCCCTCATCTATCCCAAATTAGTGTATGGCTATGCTAGACTTTTATCGAAATTGAATTTAAATTTTCTCCTAATAACTAACTCATATTGATATGTTAATCTGGTCAAATGTGATTCTATATGCACATGGTTGTACAAATTATTAGGATTAGCTCGATCACTTGATTACCATGTTCACTTGATTACCAAAGCTCGTCCTTATCAAGTGACGTACTAATGCTGAGCGTAAGTACAATATCCCTCATTTTATATGCTTTTGCATCACTGGCTAATTTAGGGAGCAAACATAAGAGAATTGACATTTTGTGAATTGACATGGAAACTCATAACTTATCCCTAGTGCCTCAATCAACAATATTAAATATCATTTGTCTTAATTAACACATTTAATGAACTAGGTTCATTTAATAATTTTTAACTTATATTACTACATTTAAAATACTGAAATTTAAAACTTAATTTTTACAATAAGAGTCTTTTAAAACTTGTAAAAGTGAATGCCTATAACAATATATCTATTTTCAACTTTTAAACTAATCACATAAACATTTTCCCCAAACATATAGCATCTCCACTAATTTATTATGCTAAGCAAGATTTTGGTGTATATTGATAATGCAATTATTCATGGAATGAGGTTAATTTAGAGACCAACACCTGGGTTTCTCGCACCTTCCCAGCGAGGGCCTTGTGCATTCCCGTCGTGCCCCTGGCTGGCCCCTGTACTCAACAAGGGAGATTGTCAGAGTTTTTAACTGGTGCCACGAAGGTGGCCTGCTATATGCCAACTCTGGAATCCTTTTTGGAAACCCCCATGTTATCTGGTAAAGTACTTGTGTTAGGAACCCATCACTCATACCTCCAATTGGCCAAGTCCACGGTCAAGGCTCACCTCATGAGTTAGGATGTGTGGGCTAGCCAGTATCATTCGTGGCTTGGCGTGGATGAGGCGGCCAGAGCAAGGCCACATCCACTAGACTTGCAGAACGAACTTAGGCAATCCTTTCAAGCTTATGAGTGAGTTGACAGTCCCAAGAATTTACTAACTCTTTGGACGTGACGTACCCGGTCATAAGGGCAAAATCATGCCAATGATAAGGGTAGGCTAACTCAAAGGTGGGACATACCCTTATTGTGTGGAAGTTAGGGTGGCACAATAAAGGGTTGTGCCTTGACAACATAAGATTAACTTACACCAATAAGAGAATAATGAGCTCTCTTTTGAACCCATGAACTCTCACTACATATACTCTACCTTATTTATGTGATGGAGATTCCCCCTCCCCCCTTCCTAATTGAGTAAGTGGGCTAGCACGAAATGCCAGCACTTAACATCAAATCAAAGGAGAGTTTTCTAGAAGGTAAGCGCTACCTTTGCATAAAGTTTCTCGAATATCTAATGATAGCCAGTGCACTAACATTTAGGGTTCGTCACATAATTCAATACGTAATAATAGTCAACCTTCAAAGTAAAGGGTCATGTCATAGTAAAAACTATGACAAGGACTAACTTTTTAAGCTAACCTAGTATCTTAACTTTTTATTCATTGATGTATCTAATGAACTTAAATTCTTAAAGGGAAATTAATGATGACCATCAAATCATGAGTTAAACCCATCAGGAAATGGACACCATAAGAAAAATAAGTGTGATTGTCTTAAACACACCTTTGGCAATAAGCATAGCAATAAGCATTAACAAGTATATCTAGAAAATAAAGTAAGTATGAGCTTGAGAAACCCTCAACTGAAATGATTTATCTATTTTTGTTTTCGCTTACATAATTGTCCATATGTAAAGGTAAATAATGAGAAAGTTTGTTTGATGTTGACAATACTTGTACTATGTCTGAGCTAGATCTTCCATTGAACCAAAACTCTCAACATGGCCATTTGTTTTTTGTGTAGGTTATTAACAATGCCTCTCATATTCCCAAGTAGCCTCAAGTGCAAATATGTTCATGAGAGCATTGTAAAAAGGTTGGAGGTGTTGTTTCTTCACTTTGAAATCACATATAAGACTTATCTGTGAGTGGGCTTAAGGTTTCTGGAACATATGGTCAACAACCCAATAGTGAAATTGGAGTCACTAGACTAATGTGGAAGTGAAAACTATCTATATAATTCACAATCATGTCCATGTGTTAGCACACATGTTAATGAAATCAGAACTTTTATGACATTTCCAATGCACTTTAGTGTTGCAACTAACTTTAAAATGCTAGTCTTTGAATGATCCATGTTGTCGTGGATCAAGCACATGTATTTTAATGGTGAATGTGCTGACGAAATGACAGGAGGTGAATCTTGTTGAGGAGGGATCTTCAACAATGATACAGGAATAGGCACGGTCAATCTTGTAGCTTGTATTGCTTCAGACACCAAGGTCTATCCTGCATGTATAAAGGTACAAGATTGATCTTGGTTGCCGGAGCGGAAAACGTGAGCGTCCTAGACCTCCAGTCGATTTGAGAATTTGCAACCACAAACCATGGCATGCCCAAAATGATGGGAGTTGTCTGAGTCTTGATCAAGTTGAAGAAAATTGAACAGTTGAATGCGCCATAAGTGCAAGAGAGATGTGTGGTAGCATGGGTAACTACATCAGAAGCAATCAGACGACCATCTGCAACCTTTACATGAACTACACTCTTCAACTTCACCACCGGAATGCCATACTGAGTTACAAAAGTGTCATTTATAAAGCATGCATTTGCACCAGTGTCTAACAGGGCAAACTCCTTGAGCTCTCGATTATTAAAGGTGAATGTGTACAGGGAACTTGAGTGATGGGATGGTATGAGCAGCATCAATGGAGCTTGCACCTACGTCCAACTTTTCAGCTCCTAGACGAAGTGGACATTGAAGTTTTTCGACTAAACTTCAGCTTCAACTTCATGCGTCTTAAACTTTCTGACTTTAATAGGACATTCTGTCACCTTGTGTACTACTTCACCACAATACAAGCATAAGTTCTCACTACGACAATGTTGCTTCTCCATAACTAAAAGTGAACCACGCTTGTATTTTTCAACCTCCATAGAAACTATTATAGAAGGTGTCATAGAAACATGTGTTATAGCTACAAGATTGGCTTGTAGGAACTGTTGATGGGATTTTTCCCTACGACACTCGAACAAATGGTTGTCACAGTGAACGGCCTGTTGCATGATCTCCACTAAGGTTTGAGCATCCGATAACATAAGGAGAAGGTCCTTCATGTGATCCTCAACCCAAAATGAAAGTGTTTGATCAATGCAGTCTCATCCCGTGGAATGTTCATGCAAAGTTACTGAAATTTGGATGCATAGACGAAAGCTTATCGGAATCCTTATGTGAGCTTCCTTAACTTTGTGCATGCGGAACAGTACTTATCGGGATCTCCAAAGCAGGCTTTAAGGGCAGCCACAAATCCTTCAAAGTTGTCCATCAATGGGTCGTCACGCTTTAGCAAAGGGGCAACCCAAGCCCGTGGGGATCCAACTAGTAAAGATGCTAAAAGGCCAACCTTTTGTGCATTAGTTGAGTAACGACGTGGTTGCATGCAGATCAAAAGTTAGGAACCTTTGAAAATCGGCACAATTGTCACTGAACTTCTCTGGCAAGTTGATCTTTGGCTATAAAGAAGACTTAGAGGATGCATCAGCAGCTGCATGCACCACGGAAATGCCAGCCCTTACAGAAAATGGTTGTCCTAACCTAACCCTAAACCTAACCCCTAGGGGGGTTTAGGGCAACCCTAGGGTTAGGTCAACCCTAGGGGTGTCCCTAACCCTTATTTTGACAAGTTATACTTTGCAAAGAACCCTAACCTGGAATGTCAAACCAAGGGAGAGTTTCTAGAAGGTAAGTTCTAACTTTGCCTAACGTTTCCTACAAATACTTAATAACACCCGGTCGAACCATCATTAGATACCCAAGTGCACTAAATGGGTATGTTTCCTACTACATCTAGGGTTCGTCACACAATTCAGTAAGTAACAACACTCAAACCCCAAAGTAAAGGGTCAAGTCATAGTAAAACTATGACACACTCCTCGCCTTTGAAAATGTTAATGTCCTCATTGACGTCTAACTCCAAGACTAGACTAGGTTAGGAAAAATTAACTGAAAATTAACACTAATCACTCTATGCAGAGTCAGCAAAAAGTTCACAAGTTTTTATTACCCCCCTTGCATTACGCGAAGCCAATACTTCAGAACTATTGTTCACTGAGCGAGAACTTAGCTGTTAGAGGCACCACCTGCAACAAGAAGTCATTTGGAGACCTTTTGCATGTCTGCAAAGTCTGTCACCCGACACAGACAACAGGTTAGTTAATTTCTTTTAGTTAACTAGAATTTATATTGGAGGCCTCTAGTTAATGTTGTCTATCGGCCCTATGTTAAAAAGAAATTAACTTTATTTCTTAATCAGTTTGAGACCTCGCCTCAAACTCGTTCACTACTCCATCGCATTTTGCAGATTCTCCAATAGTTCCCATGTCGACTCGCATGTCGGGTCTTCCTTAACAAGATATTCATGTTTACATTTTCGCCATCCATGAATGTTTCACCCTTTTAATATTGCCTCAACTTCAAATTCTTTTCCTCGCCAACTAACTCTGGAGGTGGACGTAAATTATGATATCTATGTGGATGTTTCTCATCCTTGTGGAATGGCTCGAGCAAATTGACATGAAACACATTGTGTATTGTTCCCAACTCTGGAGGAAGATCTAACCCATAAGCCACTTTCCTACTCGCTTCACCACTTTGTATGGGCCTATGTAGTGCGATAGAAACTTCTTCGAAAGAGTTTGGAACCTTCAGGTTTCTGTACTCAACAATACCATGTCAACCTGATACTCTACATCCCATGTGCTTATCGTACTGCTGACGATACCTTTCCTGTGCTGCAGCCATTGCTTGACGAGCAGCTTCCCATGTTCGATAAATTGTCCAGTGAACTCTACTACAGATGGAACTCGATTGCATCATCTTTCGGTAACACCATACTCTGAGGAATACCACCCTTATTCCCAGTTAACACTTCCATCGGGCTACATCCGACAGTGTGTGTCGAGTTATTGTAACATATCTCAGCCATATCCAAGTGTTGCCCAATCAAGTTGATCACCTTGAACATAGCATCTGAGATAGTCCTCGACTTGTCAGTTTAACCTCTCTGTTTGACCATCAGTTTGCAGATGGTAGGCTGTACTGAACTTGAGCATCATACCAAACTACCAAAACTATCATCTATCATACCCGGCCAATAGAATCCCTATTTCAACAAAGCCAACGTCTTATGCCTTCCACCATGTCCTGCCAAAGGAACGTCGTGATACTCTCTTAACAGCCTCTCCCTCTATGTCCCTTTTGGAATATAGAGTCTCTTTTCTTTATAATAAAGACTCCATCTCATATCGCAAAATGTGCATGTTTGAGTGCATCCATTCGACTTTCTATTCCTGCTGGAATATTACCATCTCTTTATAACTGATGAACTTGTTTCCTCTTTGCCACCAGGCTCAAAGCCTCCTTAGCAAACTTGTCATGAGGATACAACCATCACAAATTCATCCACCAAAGTTGACATGGGTGTTGACATCATCCGAACTATGGCCCTTCTTATTGATGCATCAACTACCACATTGGTCCTTTCCCACTCTATGTTTGATTTCAGGCTGAAATCATGCCAACTTTTGCGGTGATAGCTTCAGCTGCATTTCAAAATACCTTAGAGTTACACTATCTGTCCAAACCACAGTGCCATGACTTGGAAGATAATGATGCTAATACTCCAAGGAAGCAACAATAGCATACATCTCCTTTTCGAGTTTGCGTGGCATCTAACTTATTCGAGAAAAAGGACACTAGATGTCCTTTTTGTTGTAATACACCACCAATTACAAAGTCGGAAGCGTTACATTCTACTTCAAAGGGATCTTCAAAGATGGGCAATTGCAAAACTGGCTTAGAAGAGATAGCCTTTTTGAGTTTGATCCATGGCAACCTCCCCACCTGAGATCAAGTGTCCCAAGAAATCTATCTTGGTTTGACCAAATGCACACTTGCTTTCTTTAGCATACAACTGGTTCCTCTCTCAACCTCTGAAACACTTTTTCTAAGTGTTCCACATGTTCCTCAATTGTCTAACTAAAAATCAGAATGTCATCAATATACACCACTACAAACTCGTTTAGATAGCTCTAAACACATCATTCATCATTGTGCAAAAGTTGCTGGGGATTGCACAACCCGAATGGCAAGACTAGAAACTCAAATGATCCATAACACGTTCGAAAAGTGGTTTCTCAATGTCATTCTCTGCTACCCGAATCTGATGGTACCAAGTCTATTCTTGAAAAATACTTTGCTTTCGATAGCCTATCAAATAAGTCGTCCACTCGTGGAAGAGGATACTTATTTTTGATAATTATCGCATTCAACGCTCTATAGTTCACACACATTCGCATTGTACCATCCTTTTTCATTACAAACAAGATAGGTGCACCATACGGTGATCGACTAGGTCGAATGTGTCCTCGACCAATCAATTCTGTTAATTGTCTCTTCAATTCTAGTAACTCTTGAGGATTCAACTAATATGGGGCTCTTGCCGATCGGTGGAGACGAACTTGGCAAAACCTTTATCCTATGGTCCACAACTCGACGTGGAGGTAACTCGAGTGGCAAGTCTTCTGGCAACACATCCTTAAACATGTTCAAGACTTCCAAAATAGGTTCAGGAACAGATTCTTGACCATCTCCTATTTTGACTTCACCAGTATCCAAAACCATTGCAAGAAACACACGTTCCCGATGTCTAACTGCCTTACGCAACTGAGTTAAGGTAAGGAACATAGGATTCCAATACTTATCAATTAGCATTTCCATCCTGCATTGTTTTTTAATGTCCTTTTTATCAGTTGCAAGTGTGATTCGATTATCTCTGGAACCCCTCATTTCGATTATATGTTTATGGAACTATTCCATACCCAAACAAAGTCAAACCTCATCATATTCAAACTAAGTTTAGCTTACCCTTCCAATCTTTAATTTGGATAGGAACTGCCCTTGCTATATTATTAGTATTTTGAGAACCTTTGCCAAAATTGATCTTTATTTTACACATCTTTATTACATCCATAGTCAATATGAAGTTGTATATTGCTCCAGTATCGATCATCATTCGGACTCAGTCCCTTCGTATCCTTCCTGTCAAATATAGTAAAGGGTCAACTTTATCTTGAATAGCGAATAAAGTAAGTTGTGTCTTGCACGACATTACCTCTTCCAGATCTTCAAGCGTTTCTGGTTCAGCAACTTCCTCTTCTACCATTGCCTTGAAATGTTCTGATTGTTGTGAGTGTGCCCGACATTCTTTAGCAAAATGATCAAACTTGTTACAATTATAATATTTCACAACCCCACCTGCGGACTGCGGGGGAGCAGAATTTGGAGCCGATCCCTTGGCCTGTTGAGGTGGTGGTAACGCTAATGGTTTCCAAAATTCAGTAGGTCTTAATGTGTCCGAAAACTTGGAACTACCGACAAAAGGACTTGCACTTCAAATTGATGGCGATTGATCTGGTCGCCTATCAAACCTTCTAAACCTAGACTTTGAAGGAAACCTCCTTGATTTAGGTTTTGCTTCCTCCTCTTTGTACAAGTCGTCTAACAACATGGTATAAGCAACCTTTTGAGCTGCCTCTTGACATTCCCAATAGCTTGTTGGCTTGTACTTTAAGATTTCCCTTCGCGTCTTTTCATTCAAGCTAGCCATGAAGCAACTTCGAGCTTCATCATCGCTCATATTCGGCACTAGTCGCCGTACACTTTCGAATCGATAAACGTGGTTCATTGGACTTCCCCGAACTCCCTATTGACAAAGTGCCAAGTCAGCACGTAATTGCAAACCGAGATCATCCGGCATATATTGCCTTTTGATCTCCTTTTACGTGTTTCCAACTTTTGATCTCCTTTCACGTGTTTCTAACTGTTTCGGTATCCACATTCACCTTCAACAATTCGCCACCAAGTCTTAGCTTCTTCTTTAAGAAATTGCTTGGCACATGCAACCTTTTCTGTCTTTCTCATGGAAGCAGCCTCGAAATAGCTTTCCATATCATACAACCAATCATCCAAAACCTTGTAATCCTTTAAACACATGAAATTCAAAGGCTTTACCGATTTGAATTTACTGGGACCTCCACACCTACTTCCATCGAAGAATCTGATTCAGAGGAACCTAACTCTGAGTCATGCTTCTTCTTCTTTTTATGTGTGTTTGGTTGTAGAACATTTGGCACTGCAGTATTCATGCATGTTGTAATTAAAATGGGCATGGCTATAATCCCATTTCCTAATAATTAGTAATTTTAGCTATTTAATTAGCATTTTCTAATATTAAAGGAATATTCTTTAGAATATATGTTTGAAAATAGAATATTCTTTAGAATATTCTATTTTGTCTTTAATAAATTATAGCATTCATTGAAAAAAATTAATAACATTATAAAGTAGAAGGTATTAAATTATATAATATATTGCCTAATATAACAATTAAGGAAGAGCATAAGAGGTACATTATATAAATATTGATATTGTTATTAAAATATTAATATTTAAATATAACATTATTAATTAAAAATTTGTAGTAGTATAATATATATATATATAATCCTATAATAATATAGTCAATCTTCCATATCATTTTTTAAATTTATATAGTTAAGTAAACAATTTGGTACTATTATTAAAGAGTTTATAATAATTATGAATATTAAATATATGATATTTTATAATTTTGTAATTGCTTTAAGCTTCAGAAAACATACATTCCTTGCAGTTTTGTTAATCGTGACTTTATCAATGCTTCTTGACATCCACCCATATCGAATGGATTTAACATTTATAAAACATGCTGGGTTTTTGATTGGGAGACCATGTTTTCTCTAGGCATCCATTATATCTTTCGCTCTCCTTCTCGTGTCGCCTTTTTTGTGGTTTGAACCATGCAACCTTAACAATACTATTTTTTGTGATTACTTCAGGTGTGTCGATAATTTGACCCATCCAAATAGGCTGATTATATGACGCATCTGGAGTAATGAGAACCATCATTAGTTTTTGAAGATCCTGCAGCAATCAAAGTATGCTTTAGGTTTTTGGTTCCTTTGTCCAACAAAGTGTGGGGTTTGCACTTCCACATCACTACTGGCTTCTATGTCGTCTGTGCTCAGTGATGTCATTTCAATCTCCTCTCGCCACCTTGTTTTAGGCCAAAAGGGTGTTGCAATTCTTTACTTGTGACAGTAGGCCCTTCCAACTCTCGAACAACAGTCTCCCAATAGTCAACCACATGCTTATATAGTTCTGAGTAACCAGTTGCCTTATCAGAATTCTTTGGCATCGATTTTTGAACCCATGCCACATATTTTTTGATGCCATCAATAATAACCTCTTGTTCCTTGAGCTGGGCACTCAATGGAATAGGGTCTGGTTGTCCTTCTGGGAGAAGTGGCTTTCCATTCTCTCCACTTTTGAAGAGCATTAACCCCTCTTTCGGTAACCACTCCTGCTCTGATGGCCGTAACTTGTACTGCATAATAGGTATACCATCTCGTATGGAGAAAAAGAATTGTAGCGGCACAAGGTGACCAACTAAAGAATCACTCCCCTCTTTTATATACTCCTTGAGAAATTTTTTGAAGTCTGGCACCTCAGTCACAAGCAAAGCACAACTTTTTTTGGAGATGCAATTTTCAAAAAGATTCATCATATGCGGTAAGGTAAGTGCACTTGTCCTTTTTGTAGAGTTGGAGACCTTGCTGAAGAACGCATCAATATCTTCATGAGTGTGACCAACCATAAGAAAACTGAGCGTGATTGTTTCAAACACACCTTTGGCAACAAGCATTGACAAGTATGCTAGCACATATCTAGAAAATAAAAGTAAGTATGAGCTTGAGAAACCCTTAAGTAAAATGATTTACCTATTTTTGTTCTCGCCTACAATTATCCATCTGTAAAAGCAAATGACGAGGAAGCTTATTTTGTTGAGGACACATGTACACTATTTGAGCTAGATCCCTCCACTGAACCTGAACTCTCAACAGGGCCATCTGTTTTTTGTGCAGGTTGCTGACAATGCCTCTCATATTCCCAAGTAGCCTCAAGTGCAGACGTGTTCATGAGAGCATTATGTAAAGGTTGAAGGTGTTGTTTCTTCACTTTGAGATCACCGATAGGACTTGTCTGTGAGTGGGCTTCAAGGTTTCTGAAACACATGGCCAACGACCCAATAGTGAAATTGGAGTCGCTAGACCAATGTGGAAGTGAAAAGTGTCCATATGATTCACAACCGTGTCCATGTGTTAGCACACCTGTCAATGAAATCGGAAGTTTCATGACATTTCCAAGGCACTTTGGTGTTGCAACGAGCTTTGGAATGCTGGTCTTTGAATGATCCATCTTGTCATGGATCAAGCACAGGTACTCTGATGGGTGTGACACAGAAAGCATGCGGTGTGCATAGTACTGAGACCGGCAAGTTTGTTGCGAATCATGTGGGCCTCCATCTTCTTTTGAATGGCAGTGATCTCCACCAAGGTTTTTGCACAAGCCTCTGCAGCCTTCAATGATGTACAAGTGTCACACTTGGAAAAGCTAGAGTGTTTTGCAATCTCCACATCCTTAAAATGAGTATTCCATATGTTGTTGAAGGTACCAGTGCAGATTGCTTGCAGCCCCATCAAGCTGAGGCACTTGTTCACATGTTCACACAGCTTCAATTGAGTGTAGATCGAAGGCAAAACCTTGAGATTTTCCCTGACCCCTGCATTTGTGGTTCGGCATTTGTGAGGCATCCTGTCTGCATTTGCTTCCACAAAAGCCTTGAGTATCTCTATGGCTGCCATAATGTGAGAGCGGGTTTTGACCAAGCCAGTGTTCCCATGTAAGGTTCGCGCTCCATCTAACCACTCATCCCTCCGACGGTAGAACGTGGTCTTTGGGATCCCATATATACTGTACCAAGCTTTGAAGCAGATGGCCACCTTATTAAATACCATGGATGTACTCTGATAACCTGTGTCCGAAGCCATTCCATCAATACACCCAGTTAGTGCAGCATATACAAACTCATGCCTTTGCTTTTGGGTGAGCGTACGAAAGACATGTCTACATTGGGTAATTTCATTCCGGTCTGCCATCTGACAACACTTCTTCTTGCAGCAGTCAATCGTGGAAATGCTCGTAACACTTTCGGAAGATGTAGGATCCATCTTCATCCTCTTGCTGAAACATGTAGGGGAAGATCTGCAACCCATGAATCGCCTTTTTCTTTAATAGGACCAATGCAAGGAACCTCTTCAAATATGAGTTGTTCTTCCGGGTTGTTATTATTGAAATCCAACCCAGAATATGTTGAACCATCTTGCCGTCTTAATTCAGATGTTCGCCACCTCACGAGGGATCCAGGATGCAAAGTGCCATTAGGTGAAACCTCTGTCACAACTACACCCACGAAGTCGGACCCTAGTTTCTCTTCTGACACTGCTTCCATTGGATTTATAGCTGTGATGATGCCTCTCCCAACCTCAATCTCATGAAGAAAGAGAATCACCTCATCCATCACAGCAGGCAAGCCATCATCTGGAAAACTCGTGCTACTGTTTGTTTGTGACTCTGTATATTCTGTGTCAGCCTTGACTTCATCCAAATTCCACAATACAGGAGAACCCTCCTCAAATTCCATTCCAGGAACCTCAACATGCTTGAAAATGGTGTTCACCCATACGTACACACAAGATCCTTGGGCAATATTGTGACATGATGCATTATCATCTCGAACTTCCACAGTTCCAGTGCCAACTATCTCGTTGTTCCGAAGAAGACATACTTTATCTCCAGTATTATACATATTGTCCTGCACATAAATAATTGTGTTATTTATGATATCTGTTTATGCAATATTTCTAAGAAATCATAACTGCAGTTGCTTAATAATATGCATGTGCAATAATACATAATATATATAAAATAATATCTCATGCTTTATTAATATAACTGATGGGCGGGATTAATCCCGCCGCAGACTCTACCCCTTCAGAGTGAGTCGGCGGGATTAATCCCGCCGCCGACTCTACCCCATCGGAGAGAGTCGGCGGGATTAATCCCGCGCGACTCTACCCATCGGAGAGAGCGGCGGGATTAATCCCGCCGCGTACTTCCTCGTCGGAGGAAGCGGCGGGATTAATCCCGCCGGGCTCCCTCCGACTAGGAAGTACGGCGGGATTAATCCCGCCGCCGGATCTTCCTCGTCTGTGAGAGTCGGCGGGATTAATCCCGCCGCAAATTCCTCGACGAGGAAGAGGGGGCGGGATTAATCCCGCCCACAACACTGACGACGGAGAATAGGCGGGATTAATCCCGCCCACAACTCTGACGACGGGGAATAAGCGGCGGGATTAATCCCGCCCACAACTCTCTCCGAAACTATGATTTCAAAGAGATTCGGGATGAATTCTGCCCACAAATATTTAAAACAGGGAAGTAGTGGCGAGATTAATCCCGCCACCCCTTCTCTGCCTCCTAAAATGGTTGGCGAGATTAATCCCGCCGACAACTCTTTCTAATAAATTCAAGTAAATCATTATCAGTTGAGAGAGTTATCGGCGGGATTAATCTCGCCGCTCTTTTTAAAGGCGGAGAAGCATTGCCCGAACTAATTCTGCCATAGCTATGAAAGAGATGGTGGCGGGATTAATCCCGCCACCTCTTCAAAGAGGCGAAAAAAAATGGCCGGATTAATCCCGCCGCCCGGCTAACCGAGAATATTAAGTTAAAAGTATATTTAAACGGGATAAATCCCTAACAGAATATATTGTAATCCTAATGCATTCCTAAATCCCTAAATTCTAAAATTTAAGAGAGAATGTAAGAGAGTGAATCTTTATAAATATATCTAAATTTGTTTATAATACTTACTTGTAAACAGCACTGAAGGCGCCGTGCTTTCCTATAAACAATAGCGCACCCAATTTAATGTCGCTCCTGAGCTGATCACTAAGAAGAAAAAAGAAAATCTGAAGAGTGAAAATGAAGAAACCCTTGCCGGAGAAAGAACCAGATCTGAATTTGAGTGGGAAATTAAATGTATTTTCAAATTTACATGTCAGACTGATAATACTTATGTCAGAAATTCAAAATTTTTGAAATAACAGAAAAGAAAATTTAAATGAGTTGAAACAAATAACCGACAGTCTGACATATATACTCTCCAATTCAATGAGTGTTTTAAAATTGCATTTAATGTCATTCAAGTGCTTCAAGCTGTTTAATATTACGAAATTTTTGTAATTATTCTACATTCTTAATATTCAAGTATATATTATTAAGTTTATATTATATATTATATATACACTAATACAATAAATAAATTGATATTATTATGTATCATTTAAAATATATTCATAGTCTTTTTATTATTATTTTCTTAATTACTCGAGTAATTAATTTACATTTCCTACTATTAATGGATATTCTTTGTTATTTTTCTTAATATTAAAGAATATTCCAATATTAAACAATTATCATAATTAAATTAGTCTTATTCTTAATTATCTCAGTAATTATTCTACATTTGTATATATTAATGGGATTTTCTCAATTAATTTGTTATTATTTCAAGAATATTCTAGTGTTAAACCTTATTATCAATATTAAATTAATATATATTATTAAAACTATATATGGCTATATATTAGATAAAATCATATATTATTATGTATAATTTAAAATATGTTCATAGTGTGTATATTATATATATTATTTTCTTAATTATTCGATGTTTGTTTTGCACATATTATATATAAACACAATCATAAATTTATATATACATGTGCACACGCATTAGAAGCACTTACAGAGACACATATGCACACACATGCACATTGCCCTAAACCAAACTTGAGAAATTATATGTTGCTTCTTTATTAAAAAACATCATGTTCAACGCATGTATGATTATATGTACTCAGTGTGTGTGTATGTAACACATTGAATTTACACATGTAATATATATGTATGTCTGTGTGTATACACGTGTATATGTATATATGTGTACTAATATAATATATGCAATGTGTACGATTTTCATTTGTTAACACTCTATCTCTTCTCTCATACATACACAGTGTCACCATGCATAATCCCTTCTCATACATACACACCATGATCATGATCCATAATATGATGTCTCTTCTCTCATACATACACACCATACATGATCCTGTACTCTGTCTCTCTAATATTAATATGTACTAATATGTATGTATGTCTATGTGTATAATACTATGTATGTATATATGTATCGCTGCACGTGAAACTTTAACACTCTCATGGACACACACGTGTTAAACCCATGCATGATATTTATTCTTGGGGTGTATGTGATACACCCACGCACACGCACACGCTGATAATATAATGAAAGAATATTCGTTTAGGGCGAATCTATAGTTTATTCTTTTTAGGGTTTAAGTATATTCTTAGAAGGAATATTCGATTAGGGTTAATATATATTCTATTCCTTTTTTTAGGGTTTAAGTATATTCCTAGGGTTTGTAAGGCGACGGCGGCGGCGACGGCGGCGAAATCTCCTTCTCTCTCTCACATAGGTGAGATCTCTCTCTCTCTCTCTCACACACGCACACTCCTCTGCATTTATTTATTTATTTTTTCACATATATATTTATATGTGTGTGTATCTTAATAATATAATTTAGATCTCTATCTCTCGCACACACACGCACACTCGTATACATACACACACACACACACACAGATATTATATATATATATATATATTATATATATATATATATATATATGACGTTCACGTGTTCACTAATGATGTTGACCGTGGAGTTCTTCTTCAACTCAACGAAAGCCCATCTATGGAGGGGATCCAACTGGATGTCTACTTCGAAGATCTTCAGACTCATCGAGTAGGTGTATTGTCAGGAGATATTGCTTCACAATACAGAAAATCCAAATGGAGCAATTGTCCCTCTTCACATTGAAGAAGAACACAGCGACATCATAAAGGAGATTGAAAGGGTGGCTTGGTCTCAGGTTCTTTACAGATCACGTTCAATTTGCTTAGCAAATTTCGGAGCTGGAAGAGTGTGCCGGGAACATTAGAACAGCATCAATCGGGAATCACGCATGTTGATTGGATCGTAGAAGAAAATCATTAGTCATTTTGTCAGCTACGCCTGTGGCGTCCCATGTTGCAATAAGCCACAAGGAAATGATGTTGGATGATAGGATTTACGAGTGTAGGGTTAAGTATTGCAGCGTCAACCCAAACTTCAATTACAGGCCACTCAATCAGGAACGTGTAGCTGAGCTCATGGAGAAGATGAAGGACGACAATTCTTACCGTTCCACATAATGCTGTTTTGTGCGCATACTACGAGAGAAACAAAGGCGCTGACAAAGTGTGGATCACAACACCGGAACAAATGAGGAAGGTTCAGACGGAGAATAGAAAATCAGTTAAGTACTACATCATTAGTGGCCAGCACACAATAACGGCAGCCCAACGACTTCTCAACGAACACAACAAAGGAACGATGGCAAAAAACTTTCCGAGCATACCCGTGAGAAGCTGACGAAAAGATCGGCGTTTTTAGCGAAGCCGAATCTCACAATCGAGCAGTACCATAAGTTATCGGCGGAATGGGACGCTGCAGACACCAACCACTACAACAGCAAAATATGGGAGAAGTTCAAACACACGCGAGCCGTGTGGGAATCTCTTCAGCGACCACAAAGAGCTACCGCAGGGAATACACAATCTGCGGACTACCGGGTAAGCAAATTGTTTGGGCGGGATTTATCTGCCGGTATATTAATCTGTCTTTTTTCTCAGAGAGTTGAAGAAATTGTAGCAGTTGATTTTGCCCAGGTGGGCGGGAAGGAAACATCCTTTTTGATGATGTTGATTTCTTGTCCCGAAGATAGGATCTTTGCGAAATGGTTGGGGATTATGGAATCCTTTGCAAAAGGAACACTGAAGAAGAAGCAGACAAGTGAAGTGGAGCCCTCAGAGAAGTCTGCAAAGAAACCCAGTAAGACGCCGAAGGCTAAGTCTGTTCAATCTATAAAGGATGTAGACAACGATTTCAAGCTCACATGGTTGAAGCCTTTAAATGGAACAACGATGGAGGAGATGGAAGTCTTGGCTGATTTGGTGATTGATGGCAAATTACATTAACATCAACAGCAGCCCCACCTCTCCTTTTCATCTCAAGGCAATGGAGTTGAAGACGGTCAGGCACTTCAAGGAGTGGTTGGGAATACACTGCCACAAACTGGGTTGGTTCGGCTTCAACATACGAAGAGGTCAACAAATATTTGCATGTGACAAATGATGATATGCTTGTCGAATGGGTGAATCAATCGGAAGATCTGGGCAAGAATCTATTGCACGCCAACGCCAAAAAGGAGAACATTGCGATGACGCCTTCTCTTATGGCAGTCCTTCAGCAGCGGAGAACCGAGTTGAACCTTATAAAGGAGGATGCTACGAATCACGACAAGCCCTACAGATGTTTGTTGTTGGATTCGGAGACTTTATGGGGTACCATCACTGCTTGTAGGAAACCGTTTCAATTGTTCGTGATGGATCGGCGGGTGTAAAAAATCCTTCGACAGACAGGACACTAGAGGATTTGGTGGAGAAACTTAGCCGTGCAAGTATGTACAAAGAAGGTATTTATTATTGAATTCATACTTGCACTCTTGACTGATATCTACGTTTTCAGGTATTTATTTCTTGATTCTTGCTCATGTCACCGATACCTTTGCCTTCTCCTTTGCCAAGAGGAATAAACATCGTTGGACAGGATTTTATATGAATGATGCTGATCCGAAGTGCATTGATTCGGTTGTTCACTTGGTTGTTAGGAATGCGCCAAACAGTTTCAAACTTCCAAATGACTGGCCAGGCATCTGTTTGCACTCCAACGGCCCTGAACCTCCATCCGATACACCGATAGGTGAGAGTGACGTATTCGGCAATGTACGTTATCCAAACATCACAAGTCAAGCGGCACGGAGCATCGTCAACTTGATCAGGGGTCCTCACAGTGATGCGTGGGTTTTTGACTACTGCACTAGGGGGTCCGTCTTGAAGGAGTGTTACCTTCGGCATACATGTGTATTTGCCGTTGAAAAGGATAAGACCATGGTTGAGGACCTGAACAAGTGGATAGATAGGTTCTCAACTGATACCCCAACGAATCCATAAAGGAGTATTTGAGAAAGTTCCCTCCAGATAAGTGCGATAGCTCTGAAGACGAATCTGGTTCAATGTCGGAGTCTGAGGACGAACTTCAATCAGATATTAGACCGGAAGTTATCTCGAGGAGTACAGAACATTCGCACACTCCATTACCCATGGAAACATCAATAGAAGATGCAGAAGATCTTGAACCATCTCACAAGCGGCTTAGACCTTCTTCGCCTCACTCAGAAGGTAATAGCGAAGAAGAATTGTTAATGAAGTTCTTAGAGTGACGAATAGTTGTAAATGAGTGTAACATAAGGCATTTTTGTATATTTCTTTATATTTGTACAGAAAATAAATTCTCAAGGATTAATGAAGCTTTTAGTTCAAACATGGGTCACACATTAACAAGGTAAATAATATACCTTGATAATTTTAAGGTCAGCTAATTATCATTTTGCAGATGTAATGAAACAATTGAGAACATGGATTTTCAGCATTGGCATGAGGTAAGAGAGGGGTTTGGCGACAATTTCTTGTGCCACATGTCAGAATGACAGAGTTCATGCAGGAAATGGATAATAATGCAGCTCAAAACATCGTTACCATGGGGGCCACTTCAGTTTTTTCATCATTTTTATTGGCTTCAGTTCCGAAATCAATTTCTTCAGCGCATGCAATATCTGAATCTTGTAAGGATGATGTACAATTAAATGATGAAGGGATAGGCAACGAGATAGTGCAACGGATAAATGTGAAAGGGAGCAAACAAGTGATTTGCAAAGTATTCAAGAGGCAACGCTATCCATGTTACTCATGGCCATATTGTGTTGTTGGATGTCAATGGTGTTCTGCTTCATCGACAAAGGCCCGAGGATAGGAAAAAAGAAATCAAACAAGGAGATTTCATTCCTTGTCATGGTAAATTTCGATATGATATTATTTTTCGTCCAGGGTTGGATCGTCTCTTTCAAAAGCTTAAGGAGATGGGTGCGCTTGTGGGGATTTGGTCATGCATGCAGATTCATAACTTAACACCGCTGTTGAATTTGCTTAAGAAACATTGTAGTGTTGCAGAAGAGGTGATTCGTAAAGATTGGATTTTTGACCAGCGAATGTTATAAACCTCTCGAATTTCACAATATAAGAAAGGAAAGCAAGCCTACTTCTTCAAGAATGAAAGAATAATTGGGACTCATGGGGAGATCAGTCGCTTAAGGATAATGAAGAACGCACAGATGTTAGTGGTAGACGACTCTCCTCAGAAGGCTATGCTCAACCAAAACATTGCTTGTATTCATCCAATCACTTTCGATCCATATTCTGATACCGATATCATGGATGAGCTAGTGAACTACTTGGATACGTGCCTCAGAAAGAAGAATCTCGAAAATTTTTGTGAGCAGTATCCACCGTATCAAACATTTCCTGAAGCTTTTCTTTCTCGTGATTTTGAATTTTATAAAATGAAGGATAGCAACCGGGCGCTTTATAATATTATTCTTAAGGAACGTCATTTTTAGATGAGCCTTTATGCAGACCTGGTCTTATTACATCTTATGTATTAACAAGGATGGCAACTCCCAATTGCATTCGTGAGAGTGTTAGGTGGTGGCAACAACATCAAGATATTGACCAAAATGATTTGATTAATCCGGAGAGTGATGATTTAGACAAAATGAGGAGATTTCTCTATATGGTTAGGAAGAAAGTATTTATAAATAAATTAACATGTTGATAAGAAAATGATTTCATTTGTAATTATGTTTGATAGTATTTCTTCATTATTGTAAACTATTTTTAGAATAATATGAATATTCTAAGATATTTTAGGAATATTCCTTACTAAGTAAGGTTATTGAAGGATTAATTAATTAATTAATTAATATTTAAGGCTTAATTACATATTAATTAAATGATTAATTAATAATTAAAACTTAAGTATTAATTATAATTTATTTTATATTCCCATTTTCACGTATCATGCCACTTTAGTTACAACGTGCATAAATGTTAAACCCCTGCATGATTTATATTTTTGGGGTGTATGTAATACACCCACACACCCACACACGCACACAAATTTAAAAATTATGATAATATAATGAAAGAATGGGTTAATATTCCTTTTAGGGTTTAGGTATATTCTTAGAAGAAATATTTATTTAGGGCTAATATATTTTTATTCCTTTTAGGGTTTAGGTATATTCTTAGGGTTTCAAGGTAGTGGATAGGAAAGGCGGCGGAGGAGAAACGCAGCGGCGGTGGAAAGTGTAATAAATCAATAGATTTCTCTCTCACAAGGCGTGGCAGTGCAAAAAGATGCAGCAGTGCAGTAGGGTTTGAAGGCGCATTCACATAAGTGAAATCTCTCTCTCTCACACGCACACTCCTGTATATACATACATACATACATATATATATTATATATGTGTGTGTGTGTGTGTATCTGTATAATTTTATTGATTCTATTTTCTAGCACACACACGCACACTCATGTACACACACACACACACACACACACACACACACCACACACACACACACACACACACATATATATATATATATATATATATATATATATATATATATATATATATATATATGTGTGGTGTGTGGTGTGTGTGTGTGTGTGTGTGTGTGTGTATCTATCTGTATAATTTAATTTATTTAGCACGTACACACATGATATACATTTACATATATATTATACATATATACATGTATATGAGTGTGTATCCGTATAATATCATTTTTTTAAATTTATCTCTCGCACACTCCTATATAACTCTTGTATATACATATACATATTATATATGTGTGTGCATATGCTTGGTGCGCGGGATTAACCAAAGGGCGGCGAGATTATTCCCGCCGCCCATGACCTACCTAAAGGGTGGCAGGATTAATCTCGCCGCCCATGACTTACCTAAAGGGTGGCGCGACGCCTTACCTAAAAGGTGGCAGAATTAATCCCACCACCCATGACTTACATAAAGGGTGGTGCGATAAAATTCGCCAACCATCACATGCCTAATGGGTGGCAAGATTAATCTTGCCATCCATGCCCTGCCTAAAAGGGTGGCGAGATTAATTCCGCCCCACCTTCCATGCTTAAAGGGTGGTGCGATGCCCTGCCTAAAAGGTGGCAAAATTAATTGTGCCGCCCCTTCCATGCATGGTGGGTGGGATTAATCCCGCCCACAACACTCTCATATGGATAAGGGTGGTGAGCGGGATTAATCTTGCTCCACGGTCATTGAAACATAAAGAGTGGCGGAATTATTCCCATCGTCCCTTCCATGCCTTGTGGGCGGAATTAATCCTGTCGACTGTTCAAGGAGGCGTGGAGGTGGTGGGACCAGCCTTTATGTCTTAAAGAATGTGGGGCGGGATTAATCCCATTCACCACCTTTATTCATATGAGAGTGATTAATTCCACCCACCAGGCATGGAAGAGGTGGCGAGATTAATCTCGCCACCCTTCTCCATCTCAGACAGAAGTGGGCGAGATTGATCTCACCCACCGTTTTAGGGGTATGGAAGGGGTGGTGGGATTAATCTGCCCACCATTTTAAGAATCAAGGAAGTGGTGGTGGGATTAATCCCACCACACCTTCCATGCTTCCTAAAAGGGTGGGCGAGATCAATCCCACCCACTTTTGTCTGAGACGGAGAAGGGTGGTGGGATTAATCCTGCCACCCCTTTAATGTGAATGTACATGTGTATTAGTTCATATAAGTTCTTTATCTCTTTTTATTTACTTCTATAATCTTTTCATAATATTTTGAGTAAAAGCCAGTAAACCATGTAAAACTGTCCAAAGCTCACATTTGTGGTGGTTCTAAAATTGAATGATACTAGTTTTTGCACTATCATAGATGTGACCTTTGGAAACTTAATCCCGTCCACTTTTCTCTGAGACAAAGAAGAGTGTATGTAAATGTACATGTGTATTAGTATATATAAGTTCTTTATCTCTTTTTATTTACTTTTATAATCTTTTCATAATATTTTGAGTAAAAGCCAATAAACCATGTAAAATTGTCCAAAGTTCACATTTGTGGTGGTTCTAAAATTGAATGATACTAGTTTTTTGCACTATCACAAACGTGAGCTTTGGAGACTTAATCCCATCCACTTCTTTATGAGACAAAGAAGGGTGTATGTGAATTTACTAGTGTATTAATTTTATATATTTGGGTTTATGCAATTGTGTGTGCGTTCTTATATGAATTGTATTCATATATTATTGTGCAGAAAGATAGCTTGATCAAACAAGGAGATTCAATTGTTAATATGGAGTCGTCATTAAAGGGTAAGAATTAAAACAAAATCTGTTATACATGGATATGTGCCTGAAAAACTAATCATTTTTGTATTCAGATGTTGAATTGAGGTGAAATTGAAGACAAGAGAAGGAGATGAGATGGGCAAGAGGATTCTGGAATTAACACACGATAACTGCAGCCCAATAACTTCTCGGTGAACACAATAAAGGAACAATAGCGACAAAGCTTTCCGAGTATACCCATGAGAAGCTGAGAAAAAGATTGGCGTTTTTAGTTAAGCCGAATCTCATAACCGAGCAGTACCATAAGCTATCGGTGGAATGGGACACTGCCAACATTAACCACTATAACAGCATGCTTTTGACCGTGCCGTCCTTCCTATTGCACTTCCTTGGGGTCTCCCCATCGCGTTGGCTGACCTACCCCAGGGTGCCTTGGACTGTGCTCTGTCTAGGTGGATGTTCGGCCCAAAGCAGCTATTGTCGGCTGTCTATTGTAGTGCTTGTCCGTTATCCTCGCCTGTTGTGGTCTTGATGGTGCCTGGTGGGGCGCACCTTGGTTCTAACTATAGAGCCTTACCTGTTGGTCCCTTCCTACTGAGGCTTTCCATTATCGCTCTTGCACGTCCCACACCTAGGACTTTGCGCTTTACTTCTACCAGGGGGTGTCTTTATCGGAGCTTCCCCCGCTTCCAATGTTGATCTCCGATCAGCTATGGTTGTGGGTACTCCCAGTTGAGGCTGGGGCTGGTATAGGGCTGTCAGTCTATTTTGATACCATGCTTGGGTCGAGCCTGGTTGATTGGTGCGGTCGTCCGACCAAGTGGGTCCTCTGGAATTGTCATGGTGAGGTCAGTGAACCAGTTTTTGCGCTCCCACACTATGTCTATATAGTTTTGGGCTTCGGCTGCCCCGCTTGCGATCCTTGGTTTGCTCGCGTAGTGATGCCCCTGGTGAGGGGCCTTCTACCTGAAGCAGCCCGAGCCTAGAGGACAGCCGCCGGAGGTCGCCGTTGTGCCCTCATTCCATCCTTTGCACTTGCTTGGCTTTTAGTATTCTAACGCTTTGAATTTCTACACAGGTGCCTAGTTTTGGCTTGTGGACTCGGACCTTACTCTCCTCCTGGTGCAGAATCTTATTTCTTGGTGCTCCCAATCATGCTGCACCTTCGCGCCCTTGAGCTAGGGTCGACCAAGAAGCAGGTCAAATCCCCCTTTGGCATGCATGTCGAGGACAACAACGTTTATCCAAAATTTGATAGTTTGGACCTCGACTTCTACTGCCCTCAAGATGCCCTTGGGTGTTACCTCGGCTTGATTTGCCATGTGTACTTGAAAGGGAGTAGGCTCCGGAGTTGTCTACGTAGCTCATGATGGAGCTCCGTTGACATGACATTGACTACTGACCCTCCATCGATAATCACCTCGCTGATCGTGCAGCATGCCATATGAACCGGAATGGTTGGCACGTCGTTCACGTAGTCCACTGTGGCTGAAGTGCCTCTTGTTGGGGGCTTTGTCGCTCCTTATCCCTGATCCCCCCATCACGCAGCTGGAATAAGTGGTGCCTCTTGCCCCGTTGATGCCTTGGTCTCTCCCATACTGAAGGTGGGGTGTTTCTGCCTCCTCGCCTCTCTTAGCGATTCTTAGCCCTGGTTGGGCTTTGTTGGTCCTGGAGCGGTCGGCTTTGTTGGTCCTTACCCACTGCTTTAATACTGTGGGTTTTGTTGCCCGTTCCCTTTTGTGGCGCCTTCGTGTTCCCCTGGTTCTGCATACTTGCGATTAACTTCTTTCGTTTGCTATGGGAACCTATTGCACTGTGTTCATCTCGTTGTCCCGTCCTTTTAGTACGACCACTACTTGGTTCACTTGTGTGGGGGTTGGTGTTGGGTTGGCGGGGACCTGCCCGTTACCCACCCTGGCAATGCCGGTTGCTTGAGCCTCTAGCATTAGTTTGATTAAAAATACCCATGAGCACTGGTAGAGCGGGTGTGAACCTCTGCATAGTGCACACGTCATCTCCCTGCGTTTCGGCCGTCTCTCTCTGGTGCCATACTTGGGTCGGTAGGGCTGTCGCTCACGAGAACGAGACCTACGATTCCGGTCTCTAGATAGTGACCTCCTACGAGGTTGATTGTCCCCTTCGTTCTACGGCCATAACTCCTCTGGCTATTTGCATCCTCTTTTGCCTTTTGTTCCACCATTAATGTGGTTGCCTGTGGTAGCCTATTGCTCAAGAGTTCGGCCAGTCTATAGCAATCATCCATGTTGTGAGACGCGTGAATGTTACATACCCGACAATACTTGTCCTAGCGTGCGGTGTATCCCATTTGAGCCAGTGTTGCAGTTAAGTCTTCCTTTTGTGTTGCCCCTCGTTAGGCCTCCCCATGCTGCATATCTTCATATCTTTCTTCGTCATCTGATGCTGTTGTGCCGGGTTTACCACTTCTCGGAGATTCGGCATGCGGTGTTTGCATCGTTTCCTCGGGTAGGCGAGGCAGGGGCCAATTGTGGCAACCGGGGTGCGTCTCTACCTTCCATCAACCTTCCTCAGCCAGCCCGACGCATCCTCCTGGCTAGATAATGCTCGCTGATTTCTAGTTGTTTAAACGAGTTAATCCCGACTCTCTTTCGGGCCGCAACTCTGCTTGCTACAGTGAAGTCCATCCATATGTACTACTTATCCCTCCGTGGTCGCCACAAATGGTCGTTGGGGACCCCACATGCCAAATGTGGTGCTTGCTATGAAGCCTCGGTGGTCGCCAGAATGTTGTGGATCCCAAGGGTCTGCACCGGTAAGCAGGCCTTACCTCGGGAGTACTAGAAGGTGCTGAATGGCCTCTACCCGAACGCTGCGAGGGTCCATGTACAAGGGTGCGGGAGTTCTCCTAGAGCAATGCTGCCGCTTGGTAGCTGAGTACATTGTTGGCCTAGGAGCGGAGCAAGAGGAGAATCACCAGAGAGATGGTGAACATAAGGAACATGTATTTTTATATATATTGCCTGCTTGAGCACAAGCTGCCTCAAGAAGGTGGAGCAAGATACAAGACAAAAACTGGATTAGAAGGACCCTGACCCACTACCAGCCTTCCTGCTTATATAGTGGGTCGGCTAGCACTAGACCCTAGGTACATGTGGCACTTTCTCACTGGTCTGCTACCATGTGACAGAATCTTGCCTATCACATTTATGCGCCTCCCTTACGCGTGATGTCCTAAGTACCCTGGGTAGTTGATCTGGATGATCGGATCTACGCCTAGTTATGTGTTGGCTGACAGCTATAGCCATTAGTTCGTACCTACAGTACCTTCCTTGCTCAACGCTCCGTCTCGTCTCTCGTTTGAGCTGGTTGGCAAACCACTGTCAACTGGGTGCGAAGGTGTAGCATGACTGGGAGCACTAGTAGATAAGATTCTGCACCAGGAGGGGAATGAGGTCCGTGCCCGCAAGCCAAGTCCAGGCACCCGCACAAAGATTTAGAGCACTAGAATACCATGCGCCAAACAGGCGCAATGGATGGGATGACAGCGAAACAGTGACCTCTAGCGCCCGTCCACCAGGCTCGGGCCACGTAAGGTGGGAGGACCCTCACCAAAGAAGGCACTACACAGGCGGACCAAGGAGCGCAAGAGGAGCACTCGAAGAGCATAAGAACTGGTTCACCAACCATCGTCGCGAATCCGGAGGAGCCACTTGCACACACCCCATCCGGACGATAGCGCCAGCCAAGCAGGCTCGACCCAAAGCCCCAACCTCAATCGAGAATACCCACCACCATAGTTGATCGGAGATCAGCTACAAAAGCAGGGAGGGAAGAGCTCCGATGAGGACATTCCCTGATAGAAGTAGGGCACAAAGTCCCAGGTGTGGGACGCATGGTGGCGAAAGGCCTGAGTAGGAAGGGACCAACTGGTAAGGCATAGCGTCATGGCAACCACTAAGACTTCATAGTAACACCACATCTGGCCTGCGGATTCCCCAACAACCATTTGCAGTGACCACAGATGGATTGTAATTACACACAGATGTTCACCACAGCAAGCAGGGTTGAGGCCCAAAGGAGAGACCGGAGAGTCGGGATTAACTAGAGATCAGCGAGTACCAATTGGCCAGGAAGATGTGTTGGGCTGGCCGAGAGAGGTTAATGGAGGGCAAAGAGGTACCCCGGTTGCCACAATCGGCCCATACCTCACCTACCCGAGGAGACAATGCAAACACCACATGGCCGAACCTTCGAGAAGCTGTAAACCCAACACAACAACATCAGAAGAGGTCGCAAGCCGCAGACAACAAAGAAAGGTATGAAGAATTTGCAGCACATCCGGATGTCATTCTAGGTGTAGGTGGGTGTGGGAATGAGCAGCACCTGGATAGACAACCCCGCCATCAATGACCTATGACGCAAAGTGGGACAAATGACAAGACAATGGAAGCCCTCCACCCCCTCTTGACGTTTTGAAAGTGATTGCTACAATAAGCCCTCACACCAAAGAGCCGACCTGTGTTCAATGAGTACCCTCGAGGGAGGGGACCCCGCACATGAGAACCCCAGGAGAGGGAAGGCCTGCACTGGAGGCATGAATCTTGAGGTGGCAAAATCAGCATGGATAGCAATAGAGAACGAGAGTCGGAGGTCCGGTGTAGCCAACGCTACGAGGGACGTAAGGTAGGAAACCAAGGACACCGTCACCCACTAGGGTAAGGCGGGAGGACTGTGCATGCCTGAAAAGAGGGGAGGAAGAGCCTCATTCGGAAGGTCCCTGCAGGGAGAGGCACCGTTACTAACGAAACAACCTTTGCACTAGGAGTTCATTTGATTAAATGATGTAGTAGGCTAGGGTGGGTACCATGATGAGAACTCAAGGCTTCGGAAGGCCAAGTTAAACATGGGACGACCACATGCGCGAAGACAACTGGACATCGACGAATTGACGAAATGGGAAGAGGTACCAGCAAGGCGGGCCACACATTGGTCACTCTAGGCAAGGGATGAGGGAATTTTGTCCCATGGGGAGGGAAATCCGCCCGAGCGACTAAGACCGTATCGACCCCATGAGGGAATTCTACATGGGCGCACGGCAAAGCCGCAACCACCACAAGACGAGGAGATACCGTCTCAGGGCGAGGAGAATCTGCCCCAACAACCAGAACTATTCTGACGCCGCAAGGGGATTCTGCATTGTCACACAATCCTACAAAGCCACTCACTAGACAAGGGAATACCGTTAAGCTGAGGTATGCCACGCCACCAGCCGCCAGGTTCGTCCTGCAAAGGGGGCCCCTGAGGCACAATCGGGAGGAGCCCGTCCTCATCACCCACCCTCGAGAAAGGTACATGCAAAATACCACGACATGGACTACAACATGACCAAAGCGGAGGGTTTGGATCAGAACACCTCCCATGCTCAACGGAACGCCATGGGAATCGATTTGGTGAACTTACTAGCCTGCGAGCTCAATCGGATGCAGGAAGCACAATAATTGTGCCCTTACCCACATTCCGAGGAGCGAAGGGTGAAGGCGCAAACCAGCATGTACACAAGTTTGAGCAGGTATGTGAGTTGAGGAGCATAAGCGACAACCACAAGAAGTTAAGTGCATTTGATGCACTCTAAACAAAAAGGCACATGCCTGGTGGACGAATAGCGAGGAGGCGGGAATGCCTTGCCTTCAACATAGGAGAGGCCAAGGCATCGACAGGACAAGAAGCACCACTTATTCCAGCTGCGCTATGTGGGGCTCGGCCACAAGGATTAGCTAGGCCCCGACCAAGAGGCACTGCAACCACAGTGGACTTTGTGGACGACATGCCAACCATTTCGGTTCGAATGGCGGGCTGCACAATCAGTGAGGTAATTATAAACGGAGGGTCGGTAGTGAACATGATATTAAAAAAGCTCCTTCGTGAGCTGAGTATGCCAACCCCAGAGCCTACTCCACATGGCAAATCAAGTCGAGGTAACACCCAAAGGCATCCTAAGGGCAGTGGAAGTCGAGATGCAAGCCGTCAAGTTTTGGATAAACGTCATCGTCCTTGACATGCACACCAGAGGGGGATTCGACCTGCTTCTTGGTCAGCCCTGGCTTAGGGGCATGAAGGTACAACATGACTGGGAGCACCAACAAATAAGATTCCGCACAAGGAGAAGAAGACAATGTGTCCACAAGGCAAGTTTGGGCACCTGCGCAGAGACAGAGATTCAGAAAGATAGAACACTATGCGCCAGGCAGGCGCCGAGGATCGAACAACGGCGAAACAACGACCTTCTATGTCCATCCACCAGGCTTGGGCCACATAAGGTAGGAGGACCCCTACCAGGGTAGGCATTGCATGAGTAGACCAAGGGTTGTAGGGGGAGCGCCCAAAGCCTGAAACAATACAAACACAGTGCAAGAGCACAAGGACCGGTTCACCGACCACCTTAGCAACTCTGGAGGAGTCACCTAGACACATACCAGCCCCGACCTCAATCGAAAATACTCACAACCACAACTGATCGGAGATCAGCTATGAAAGCAGGGGAGGGAAGAGCCCCGATGGGGACATTCCCTGATAGAAGTAGGGCACAAAGTCCCAAGTGTGGGATGCGTGGGACTAGTGGCAGAAGGCCTTGGTGGGGAGGGACCAACCGGAAAGGCCCTACAGTTAAGACCAGGGTGGGCTCTACTAGACATCATCAGGGTCACAAGGAGCGGCAATGACAGACAAGCACTACGACAGACAATTGACAGTAACTACTTTGGGCCGAACATCCACCCAGACGGAGCTCAGACCAAGGCACCCTGGGGTAAGGCAACCATTGCAATAGGGAACCTTCAAGGAAGCGCAGCAGGAAGGACGACTCATTGCATATTTAGGCGCAGGGATAGTCGTGCCAGTCACCTTAGAGGACGCCATGAGGATCGCCACATCGGTAGTACCCTACAAGAAGATGTACAATGCAAGACTTCAACCACCATGACGTCAAATTGGATAGAGCGGAACAGGCTAGTGGTCATCCAAAAGATTCACATGTCCATCAAAGACTAGGAGAGGACAGTAGAACTCGAGTCACCCAGGTATTCCAGGTTCAAGGAATTGATCAACCAACTCGACGTTCAGCCGTTTAGGAGACAGTTGCGCCTAGACAAGTTCTTCGACCTTCCATGGGAGAAGTAGAGAATCCGAGATTCACCAAGAGAGCCAAGCAATTCATCCAATCTGCAAAATTGGTAACTAGCCAAACCAAACGGAGAGAGATCCAGTTCTGCTTAGGAGGTAGCACAACCTTCCACATAATGTTTGACGAGCTGGCAACAATATTCCGACTACCGGAGGACAGCCTTGCAATAGGAGAATTAAAAAAATGGAGCCACAGAGGTCCACCACCACAGGGAATGAGGCGTTACGGGGCATACAAGAAAGGGAGGAAGCAGCTGAGTTCATACCACTGGTGGCCTTCATGTTCACAAGAAGAATGGGGAGACAAATCACCAGGCAGTTGGCAAACGGCCTTTGCAAGGTCTAGGAAGGAGTCACGGTGAACTGGGCAGATTGCCTCAAGTAGTACTTGGTTCTGGCTCTAGCAGAATCTACATAGTTCAGACTGGGTCCGAGCGGAGACTTTCCACGACCAGTCATATCGGTATCATGACCGTCAATCTGTTTGGCCGAACTACAACTTCAATACCTGCATAGCTCCAGATAGGGAGGAAGAGCGGATGGGAACAAGGTCAGGGCAATAAAAGTGAACAGCCAAAACCCTTGGAGTCGACACAGAAGCATGCGAGAGGCAACCCCTCTCCTGACCAAGAACCACCCAGGCACTAGACGACAGAACCCATACGAGTGGTTCCCCTGGTAGTGGGACCCCCGCTACCATTGGAATTCCTGTCATAGATACCCAGACGATCTACCAGGCTAGAACATGAGGAAATGGAGGGCGAGTCTGAAGAAGAGCCGAAGGACACCTACCAGCATTTCCATGCTGACGGTCGGTGGACCTCATCGACTTACCTCAAGCTCGCAGAGGCCTTTGACCAACTAAAGGAGGCAATGGGGTGTATAATGACCTCGACCTCCCAGTCATGGAAAAGGAACACAATACCATAATAGCCAAGCTCACAGAGCAACGGCAGACCGCACGAGAGGACGCCAAAGAAGCTAAGGAACTACTCTTCCAAGGAGCCCTACTGTGTAAGGTAGTAGAAAAGAGGAGGAAGGACGTCGGGGAACTCTGGAGCAAGTTAGCAATAGAACTCGGTAGGTTACAAGGTGAGTACGATACCCTCTAGAGGCTCTTGGACCACCACCAGCACGCCTGCAGCCAGGTCATAGCAAAAAAAAGAATGGCAAACTCACGAACTCAAGACTCAAATCAAGCAAAGGAGTAAGGAGGTCAAAGAAGCCCATGCAAAGTTGGCGGCAGTCAGGGAGGAGTTGCACCAACACACCACTCAACGCACAATGGCCAGAACCGCACTTGCGGCTAGCCAACACAAACCCCCACCCGGAGGGCCATAGGCGAGCATCGCATTATGGCCAAGCATACGAAGGGAGCACAACTCACTCAAAAATCAGGAGCCACCCTGAACCACTACCATAGAGTTAGCAAAGCACACCCAACAATAAGCCCAATTGCTCGCAGCAAGGGAACAAGAGCTATAGCGCTTGCACAAGCGAATTCGGGAGCTAGAGGCTCAATTAAAGCATGCTCAGGAGCAGCAGGAGCAAGGTTCCATGCAGAGCTGTAGAAGGCTACCGAGTTGCAAGATGCGACAATCGCTGCCCTAAAGCAGAAGCTAGCCGCAGTGGAGAGTGAAGTCGCTAACTACCGCAACCACTCTGGCATGACCTAGGACAAGGGAGCACATGGCCCAAGGATGAGCCAACGATTAAGTCTAGGCATCTAATTGATAGTGGTTTGACCATCATCAAACCGCCAGTCACTGCGAACGAGTAATAGAACGGAGTGGCCAAATGGTACAGCAAGTACGGACTAACGATGACAGTTGTCATGTAGCACTTAACCCATGCATAGATCTAATCGTTTGGATCAACTACCAAGGTACTCATGAGGGAGGCGCATAAATGCTGCAGGCAAGACTCTATCATAGGACGAGGTCCTTCTAGTCCGTCTTCTTCTTTGTATCTTGCTCCACCTTCTTTGGGGCAGCTTTGTACTTGGACATGCAATATATATATTTTTCCTTTTGTCCACCACCTCTTCCGTTTACTCTCTTCTTGCCCCGCTCCTAGTTTGACAATATACCGACAAGGAAGTGGAAGCACTGCGCCCAAGAAAACTCCTCCCTCACTTATACACAAACCCTCGCGGCGTCCAAGTAGAAACCATCTCAGCACCTTCTAGTGCTCCCGAGGTAAGTCTGGCTCACTGACGCAGACCCTGGGACTGGACGCTACCCACAACGTCTTGGCGACCACTGAGACTCATAGTAAGACCACATCTGGCTTGCGGAGTCTTGACGACCAATTAGGGTTCCTAAACACCAATGCAATTTGTGCAAAGAGGAATGCTTGACCTGGGGCACAAGCATTAGGGAAGTGATGTCATTCTACTACATCCCATTATCTTCAAGACTATAGTTGTGGGCCAATGTAAAATCAATTTGATGGGATGACCTTAGACATTTGGAGGGCTAGGGTTACTTGGAAAGGCAAAGTAGTGCATGAACCACCACCAACAATATCAGAAATCTAGGAGGGCAGCACGTGGCATGGGAGTATCAAGCTTTCTTTGATCTTGAGCAAGAATTTGATCTTCCCATTCAATGCATAAGTTGTGAAGAGTACATCCAGCAATGGTCAGTGAAGAACAACTGCATGGAAGGTGTCCAAGCAAATGCCCATCTCATTGTGTCACAACTTTTCAGGCTTGTGGAAGCTAGTACATGAAGACCGCAAAAACTTGGTTGTTTCCAGTTCACAAGAACAAAATAGTGGAGTAGTGGCACTTTGAACGTAAAGTTTTAAACCCAAGCTTGCAGGGTTTGGCTTCCTCAACAATGACACTTCCTATCATGTACATTCCAAAGTCCCAAGTGGAGGCTGACATAAACAATCTTGACCCTTTCACGAATAGCTTGATTAGTTCTGCAATAACAAAGTCAAACTTTGTTATTGCAGAACTAATCAAGCTATTCGTGGAGGGTGTGGATGTTCATTATATATTAATCCAGAGCATTATGGTGGCTTGCCAAGAATGTTCCGCTTATGAGTGTTGCTGCTAGTTATCATGAGCTTTTGAAGCTATCTAGCGGTAACTAATTTTTACAATGAAGTCTTGATTGATGTTGCTAACACAAGTTTGATAAAAGGTAGGAAATGCAAGAACCCTATGAGCAAAGAAGGAAAAATGTGGAAACATGATAACATTTTGCAGAATTCAATGGAGCCAACACCTGAAAGATGTCTAAAAGAAATACAAGCCAAAAGAAGTGGAGGTAGCAGCTAATACAAGTCGTAAGCAAAAAGGTCAAAGAGATATTGGTGTGCAGAGTGAAAGTAGGCTACATTGTTTGTTTGGAGTGTATAGGTAAGTAGATAGCTTTATAGACATTATAGAAATGTTTGTGGTTTTGACGGAGCATTACATATTGAACTTGCTGCAAGTTTTGGCCTTTGATGTGATGCATCTATTGTGTTTGAACATCCTCAAGGTGGCAAACGAGCAAAATTTTGCAGCACTACAAGAGAGTAGTCATGCAAATAGTGTAATGCTATAGATGGAGACTATATTAAAGCACATGACCAGCTGCATGAAGAAGGGTCATCATCTAGACCATCCATTGACATGTTTGGGTTTCTAGAGAGCTCAAGAACACCAGCATTATGCTCAATGATACCAAAATTATGTTGTGGATGGCCTTGTAGATGTAGGACATTTTCACATTTATTATCTACTTATTGAGGTAACAAGGATATTCTATGATTGGAGTAGAAGGTCAGGTTGGACTACTAAAGCTTTGGATGCAATGCGTGAATTATGTAGCACAGTGGAGGTGTTGTGGTTTGAGTGGTTCAGAGCTCATCAATTAGTTCTCATGCATGCATTTGGAAGAGGGCATGTTTGTAACGATATTTTTCTAGTACAGGGCGTCATCAAAAACTTGGCGTTATGGCTTCAAATCTAATTTCAAAGGTTTGAATGCTACAAACACAAACAACAACATTCACATGGAAATGACATTTGCCAAGGCACACATGAGGTAAGTTCATGGCTTTACTTCTTACATGCTTTGAGAGTGATTATTTGTTTTTATATGTGTCAGGCTATTTTTCACTACAATACAGGAGGAGATGATGGCATAAAGGGATGGTTTGTTGTCACTAGAGAGGTTGAAACTCACCCTCAACAAGAACTTTGTGAAACCTACATCGATGTCAGCATCTGAGAAGGTTCTTGTGATGAATGACTTATTAGTTGTCAACTCAAAGGATAGGGCATTGGATTTACGAAAGAAGTTGTTGACATGGAAGTTGGGACTGGAAAGTTGGACTACAGAAGTTGGTGTGCTAGTAAGCATGCAGAAAGCTCGTAGACTCTCTAGCGTGGAGGTGGAGGCAGTCTTGAGACTGGTAGGTGCTGGATTCAAACAAAGGCAGATTTAAAAACATGCTTCTTATGAACACAAGGCAATTTGCATGCATGGTGCAATATTCAAGTCAAGCACTTATGTTGTTACTCAGGATCCTGATAATCCAGGCATGGTTACAATAGTTTTTATTTTGAGTTATGTGGAAATCATTCATTGTATTAAACTGCAGGTGAAATATGCTATAGCCAAATAATAGAGATTTTTTCTATAGAATACAATGGCTGATTTATGGTGCTCTTCTCAACCACATTTCGAAAGTAAGATGCAAATAATACCTACTAGATGCGTTGTACTTATCTAACAAAATTTTGCAGATACCATTGCCACGAAAGAATAGATTTGCTAGTTATCCATGAAGCTACATGTGTCATAGTTTTTACTATGACTCGACCCTTTACTTTGGGGTTTGACTGTTGTTACTTACCGAGTTATGTGACGAACCCTAGATGTAGTAGGAAACATGCCCGTTTAGTGCACTTGGGTATCTAGTAATGGTCCGGCCGGGTGTCATTAGGTATTTGTAGGAAACTTTAGGCGAAGTTAGAACTTACCTTCTAGAAACTCTCCCCCATTTTGACGTTCTAGGTTAGGGTTCTTTGCAAATTATAGCTTGTCAAAATAAGGGTTAGGGACACCCTAGGGTTGACCTAACCCTAGGGTTGCCCTAACCCCACGTCCTAAACCCCCCCCCCTAGGGGTTAGGTTTAGGATTAGGTTAGGACAACCATTTTTTCTAAGGGCTAGTATTTCCGTGCCAGCCCACTTACTTAGGTAAACAGGGGGGGGGGTCCGTCACATAAATAAGGTAGAGTATATGTAGTGAGGCTTCCTGGGTTCAAAAGAGAGCTCGTTAACCTCCCCGGTGCAAGCTAAGCTTGTGTCGTCAAGGTGCAACCCTCCGTTGTGCTGCCCAAACTTCCACACGACAGGGGTACAACCCACCCTAGGATCAGACTATCCTTATCGTTGGCAGGATCTTGCCTTTGAGATAGGGGCACGTCACTTTCAAGGAGTTAGTCAAATTCCTTGGTCCGAAAACCTGCTCGCAAGCTCAAAGGCATTGCCCGAGTTCACGTTCCGCAAAACTAGTGGTTGAGGCCTTACTCCGGCCGCCTCAACCACGCCAAGCTAGGAACGACACCTAAAGCTCAGCTAGTCCGTGTATCCTGATTCACAAGATGAGTCTCGTTCGAGGACTTAGTCAACTAGGGGTTTGACTTCCTAAGGCTTGGGTTCTTAATACGGGTTACTTTACCAGGTTCCATGGGGTTTCTAAGAGAGGGATTCTAGGGTTGGCACATGGCAAGCCGCCTTTGTGGCATCAGGTAAAAACTCTGACAATTGGTAGCGGAGCGAGTTCTCTGCGGTCAGTAGGACTGTCTTAAGTCGTAGGATGTTTCAATGTTTAGATAACTCTAAATTCTTGATATACTCTATTGCTTTCGGTTGACATGTCTGTATTCTGCGCAGAGAGTTTGATCCTGTGAGTTGTCAAACTTCGGAGAACACTTGCTCAGTGAGTCGGCGTGAGATTCTAGGTATGTCCGAAAGTCTTATGCTAGTTTAAGCTGATGTGTGTGGGTGTACAACCTGTGCAGGGTGTTTCCAACTTCACATTGGGAATATTCCAAGCATATTCTCCGAGTGTTGAAACTAGGGTTCAATACGATGAGCAAAAGAAAGCAACCAGAGCCTGAGGCAGAGAGGGCTGTCGCAGAGGCTCAAAATGAGGAGATGGATGAGGCTGATCCAGGTCGACCCCCTAGAGTTAGACAACGACCTGGTTGGCGAGAAATAATGATGGATGCCCTAAACGAACTTCGAGGGGATGTTTTGGGGTTGAACACCGAATCGATAATGTTGCCGTTCGGATTCCGACGAATACTACAGTGCCAGATGTTCCGCAACAAGACACGGAAAAAGAAGAAGAAGCATGACTCAGAGTCAGGTTCCTCTGAATCAGATTCTTCGACGGAAGGTGGTGGAGGTCCCAGTAAATTCAAACCGGTAAAGCCTTCGAATTTCATGGGTTCAAAGGATTACAAGGTTTTGGATGACTGGTTGTATGATATGGAAAGCTATTTCGAGGCTGCTTCCGTGAGAAAGACAGAAAAGGTTGCATGTGCCAAGCAATTTCTTAAAGAAGAAGCTAAGACTTGGTGGCGAATTGTTGAAGGTGAACGTGGATACCGAAACAGCTGGAAACACATGAAAAAGGAGATCAAAAAGCAGTATATGCCGGATGATCTCGGTTTGCGATTGCGTGCTGACCTGGCACTTTCAACAGGGGTTCGGGGAAGTCCAATGGACCACGTTTATCGATTCGAAAGTGTACGGCGATTGGTGCCAAATATGAGCGATGATGAAGCTCGAAGTTGCTTCATGGCTAGCTTGAATGAGAAGACGCGAAGAGAAATCTTAAGGTACAAGCCAACAAGCTATCGGGAATGTCAAGAGGCAGCTCAAAAGGTTGCTTATGGCATGTCGTTAGAAGACTTGTACAAAGGGGAGGAAGCAAAACCTAAATCAAGGAAGTTTCCTCCAAAGTCTGGGTTCAGAAGGTTTGATAGGCACCAGATCAATCGCCATCAATTCGAAGTGCAAGTCCCTTTGTCGGCAGTTCCAAGTTTTCGGACACATCAAGACCCACCGGATTTCGGAAACCATTGGCGTTACCACCACCTCAGCAGGCCAAAGGATCGGCTCCAAAGTCTGCTCCCCCGCGTTCCGCAGGCGGGGTTGTGAAATGTTATAATTGTAACAAGCCTGGTCATTTTGCTAAAGAGTGTCAGGCACCCTCACAACAATCGGACATTTCAAGGCGATGGTAGAAGAGGAAGTTGCTGAACCAGAAACGCTTGAAGATCCGGAAGATGAGTCAGAAGAGGTAATGTTGTGCCAGACACAACCTGCCTTATTCGCTATTCAAGAAAAACTGACCCTTTGCTATATTTGACAGGAAGGATACGAGGGGACCGAGTCCGAATGATGATCGATACTGGAGCAACATACAACTTCATATCGACTAGTCTAGCTCGTCGATTGAATTTGGATGTAATAAAGATGTGTGAAATAAAGATCAATTTTGGCAAAGGTTCTCAAAATACTAATAATATAGCAAGGGCAGTTCCTGTCCAAATCAAAGATTGGAAGGCTAAGCTAGACTTAGTTGTCTTGAATATGACGGGGTTTGACTTTGTTTTGGGTATGGAATGGTTCCATAAACATGTAATCGAAATGAGGGGTTCCGGAGATAATCGAATCACGCTTGCAGCAATAAAGAGGACATTAGAAAGACCACGCTCAAAATGGAAACGCTAACTGATAAGGATTGGAATCCTATGTTCCTTACCTTAACTCAGTTGCGTAAGGCAGTTAGACATCGGGAACGTGTGTTTCTTGCAATGGTTTTGGATACTGGTGAAGTCAAAATAGGAGATGGTCAAGAATCTATTCCTGAACCTATTTTGGAAGTCTTGAACATGTTTAAGGATGTGTTGCCAGAAGACTTGCCGCCCAGTTACCTCCACGTCGAGCTGTGGACACAGATAGAGATTTTGCCAGGTTCGTCTCCACCGGCAAGAGCCCCATATCGGTTGAATCCTCAAGAGTTAGTAGAATGAAGAGACAGTGACAGAATTGATTGGTCGAGGACACATTCGACCTAGTCGATCGCCGTATGGTGCACCTATCTTGTTTGTAATGAAAAAGGATGGTACGATGCGAATGTGTGTGGACTATCGAGCGCTAAACGCGATAACTATCAAAAATAAGTATCCTCTTCCACGAGTGGACGACTTATTTGATAGGCTATCGAAAGCAAAGTATTTTCAAGAATAGACTTGAGATCGGGGTACCATCAGATTCGGTAGCAGAGAATGACATTGAAAGACCGCTTTTCGAACGCATTATGATCATTCGAGTTTCTAGTCTTGCCATTCGGTTGTGCAATGCTCCAGCAACTTTTTGCACAATGATGGATGATGTGTTTAGAGACTATCTAGACGAGTTCGTAGTGGTGTATATTGATGACATTCTGATTTTCAGTTTGACAATCGAGGAACATGTGGAACACTTAGAAAAAGTGTTTCGGAGGTTGAGAAAGAACCAGTTGTATGCTAAAGAAAGCAAATGCGCATTTGGTCAAACCAAGATAAATTTCTTGGGACACTTGATCTCAGGTGGGGAGGTTGCCCCATTGACAGATCTTACGAAGAACATTCCATGGCATTGGACTCCAGAGTGCCAACGTGCATTCGTCAAACTCAAAGAGGCTATCTCTTCTGAGCCAGTTTTGTAATTGCCCATCTTTGAAGATCCTTTTGAAGTAAAATGTGACGCTTCCGACTTTGCAATTGGTGGTGTATTGCAACATAAAGGACATCTAATGTCCTTTTTCTTGAAGAAGTTAGATGCCGCACAAACTCGATGGCCTACTTACGAAAAGGAGATGTATGCTATTGTTGCTTCCTTGAAGTATTGGCGTCATTATCTTCCAAGTCATGGCACTGTGGTTTGGACAGATAGTGTAACTCTAAGGTATTTTCAAACGCAGCCGAAGCTATCGCCAAAGTATGCTAGATGGCAGCAGAAGTTGGCACGGTTCCAGCCTGAAATCAAACATAAGGCAGGAAAGGACAATGTGGTAGCCGATGCACTCAGTAGGAAGGGTCATCTTCGTGTTATGTCGCACCCGTGTCAACTTTGGTGGATGAATTTGTGACAACGTATCCTCAGGACAAGTTTGCTAAGGAGGCTTTGAGCCTGGTGGCAAAGAGGAAACAAGTTCATCAGTGACGAAAAGATGGTAATATTCCAGCAAAAAGAAAGTCGAATGGATGCACTCAAACATGCGCATTTTGCGGTACGAGATGGAGTTCTTTATTATAAAGAAAAGAGACTCTATGTTCCAGAAGGGACATGGAGGGAGAGGTTGTTAAGAGAGCATCACGACGTTCCTTTGGTAGGACATGGTGAAGGCATAAGACATTAGCTTTGTTGAAACAGGGATTCTATTGGCCGGGTATGATAATGATGTTGCCATGTATGTCAAGACATGCCCCACATGTCAACAAGTAAAGAGCCGATCGCAAAAACAGCTGGGAAGTTGCAGTGCATACCGATTCCGGAGCGGCCATTTCAAAGTGTTACTTTGGACTTTATCATGGGATTGCCAAAATCTTGTGGTTTTAACACGCGCTCATGGTGGTAGTCGATCGGTTTTCAAAGGTTGCTCATTTCATTCCAACTGTAGAGACAGTGAATGCAATTCAAGTAGCGAAGTTGTTCTTCCACCATAAGAGTGCGCGGGCTATCGAAAACGATGATCTCAAATCGGGATCCTCGATTTACGGGCAAGTTTTGAGGAACTTTATTTAAGCAGTTTGGTACGATGCTCAAGTTCAGTACAGCCTACCATCCGCAAACTGATGGTCAAACAGGAGAGTGAACCAACAAGTCGAGGACTATCTCAGATGCTATGTTCAAGGTGATCAACTTAATTGGGCTGAACACTTGGATATGGCTGAGATATGTTACAATAACTCGACACACACTGCAATCGGATGTAGCCTGATGGAAGTGTTAACTGGGAATAAGGATGGTATTCCTCAGAGTATGGTGTTACCGAAAGACGATAGCAACCGAGTTCCATCTGTAGCAGAGTTCACGGGACAATTGTATCGAACATGGGAAGCTGCTCGTCAAGCAATGGCTGCAGCTCAGGAAAGGTATCATCAGCAGTTTGATAAGCATCGAAGGGATGTAGAGTATCAGTTGGGGACATGGTATTGTTGAGTACCAAAAACCTGAAGGTTCCAACAACTCTTTCGAAGAAGTTTCTATCGCACTACATAGGCCCATATAAGGTGGTGAAGCAAGTAGGGAAAGTGGCTTATGGGTTAGATCTTTCTCCAAAGTTGGGAACAATACACAATGTGTTTCATGTCAACTTGCTCGAGCCATTCCACAAGGATGAGAAACATCCACATAGATATCATAGTTTACGTCCGCCTCCAGAGTTAGTTGGTGAGGAGAAAGAATTTGAAGTTGAGGCGATATTAAAGGGGCGAAACATTCATGGACGGCGAAAACGTAAACGTGAATATCTTGTTAAGTGGAAAGAGTACCCGGCATGCGAGTCGACATGGGAACCATTGGAGAGTCAGCAGAACGCGATGGAGTTAGTGAATGAGTTTGAGGCGAGGTCTCAAACTGATTAAGAAATAAAGTTATTTCTTATTAACCTAGGGGCCGACAGACAACCTTAACTAGAGGCCTCCAATATAAATTCTAGTTAACTTAAAGAAATTAACTAACTTGTTGTCTGTGTCGGGTGACAGACTTTGCAAACGTGCAAAAGGTCTCTAAATGACTTCTTGTCGTAGGTGGTGCCTCCAGCAGCTGAGTTCTCGCTCAATGAACAACGGTTCTTAAGTATTTGGCTTCGCAATGCAAGAGGGGTAATAAAACTTGTGAACTTTTTGTTGACTCTGCATAGAGTGATTAGCAGTTTTCAGTTAATTTTTCCTAACCTAGTCTAGTCTTGGAGTTAGACGTCAACGAGGACATTGACATTTCTAAAGGCGGGGAGTGTGTCATAGTTTTTACTATGACTCGACCCTTTACTTTGGGGTTTGACTGTTGTTACTTACCGAGTTATGTGACGAACCCTAGATGTAGTAGGAAACAGGCCCGTTTAGTGCACTTGGGTATCTAGTATGGTCCGGCCGGGTGTCATTAGGTATTTGCAGGAAACTCTAAGCGCAGCTAGAACTTACCTTCTAGAAACTCTCCCCTGTTTTGACGTTCCAGGTTAGGGTTCTTTGCAAATTATAGCTTGTCAAAATAAGGGTTAGGGACACCCCTAGGGTTGACCTAACCCTAGCCACGTCCTAAACCCCCCCCCCCCCTAGGGGTTAGGTTTAGGATTAGGTTAGGACAACCATTTTCTCTAAGGGCTGGCATTTCCGTGCCAGCCCACTTACTCACTTAGGTAAACAGGGGGGGGGGGTCCATCACATAAATAAGGTAGAGTATATGTAGTGAGGCTTCCTGGGTTCAAAAGAGAGCTCGTTAACCTCCTACCGGTGCAAGCTAAGCTTGTGTTGTCAAGGTGCAACTCTCCGTTGTGTCGCCCAAACTTCCACACGACAGGGGTACAACCCACCCTAGGGTTAGACTATCCTTATCGTTGGTAGGATCTTGCCTTTGAGATAGGGGCACATCACTTCCAAGGAGTTAGTCAGATTCCTTGGTCCGAAAACCTGCTCGCAAGCTCAAAGGCATTGCCCGAGTTCACGTTCCGCAAAACTAGTGGTTGAGACCTTGCTCCGGCCGCCTCAACCACGCCAAGCTAGGAACGACACCTAAAGCTCGGCTAGTCCGTGTATCCTGATTCACAAGGTGAGTCTCGTTCGAGGACTTAGTCAACTAGGGGTTTGACTTCCTAAGGCTTGGGTTCCTAATACGGGTTACTTTACCAGGTTCCATGGGGTTTCTAAGAGAGGGAATTCCAGGGTTGGCACCTGGCAAGCCGCCTTTGTGGCACCAGGTAAAAACTTTGACAACATGCATGCAAAATCTTGCACCAAGATGCATTCATTTCAATGCTACCTACATACTTCATATGGATGACATCTTGAGAGAGATATGCATCATTCCTCATAATGATGTTTTGATGGCAAGAAGGGGTTTCAACATTGCTCTAGAGGTTGTTTATACGAAGTTTCCTTTCCATTTAGATGGCAAGAAAGGGTTTCAACATTGCTCTAGAGGTTGTTTATACGAAGTTTCCTTTCCATTTAGAGGCAAGTGAAGGAAGAAGCCCAATGTGGCTTATTGAGGGGGATATTGTTCAAGTCTAAACATTTAGAGAGGGGGATATTGTTCAAGTCTAAACATTTAGAGGCAAGTGAAGCAATGTGGCTTATTGAGGGGGATATTGTTGAAGTTTAGACTAAAGCTGTAAGTATCATGAGTTATTTTTTACCTTTCACAAGACTTGAACCCAAGACCTTTCTACTAACATACATATGCTAAATTACACCATCAACAGCAAGGTGTATATTCATACACATGTTCCAGACCAGTTGTGGACCACACATACCATACCAGTTATGGACCACACAATCCTCAGGACCTCAGATATATAAATAAAGTTCCAGTTCCAGGTTTCTTAAAATCATTCAACACTAGTCTTTGGCCTTGTGTTTCATTTTGTAATTATTTCTCTCTTGAATATAATCTCCTCCTTTCAGCTCAAAGATTCCACCCTTGTTCTAAAGGTTTTGCCCTTTGCACAAGGTCGTGACAGTTTGAATGATTTTGAGGTAGTGACAAGCTTCTGCTCCCGCTTGTCATCGATCCCATTTTCTTTCTTTCTTTCATTCTTTTCTTTTCAATTTTCTTATTCGACTCATCATGTCCGAGCATGCTCTTTGTGAGCAAGTTGCTGCCTCCAGCAGCATATTGAACAACTACACCTAGAGAATGATCAGCTCCGACAGCGTGCGAATTCTCCAGAGACGAAGATCAGCATGCCCAAAAAGTTCGATGATACCCGATCGAAGTTCCGAGGTTTTCTTAATTAAGTTCGTCTGCGAATCGTGATGCAGCTGAGGTGCTACAGCACAAAACCTATTAAGGTCAGATTGATTGGGTCGCTGCTTTTCAGTTCTGCTCTTTCATGGTTCTCAGCCTTGCTGGAGAACAATGATCAGATCCTTGAGAATTTTGAGGAGTTTGTGGAACGGTTCACGGCGATGTTCAGTGACATGGATTGGGAGAGTGTTGCCATCACCAAACTCCACCAGCTTCACCAAGGGGGTATGTCGGTAGTAGAGTACGCGTTGAAGTTTTAACTCCTTGCTTGTGATGTCACCTGAGGAGATCGTGCTCTCAAGGAGGTTTTCCGGTTGGGGTTGCAGGACGAGATCAAAGACATGTTGCTGATTTTTGCTGTTTCGAAAACCCTCACCAGCATGATAGAGTTGGCAATCCGTTGTGACAACCGGTTGATCAAGCGAAAACAAGAACGTCGGCATCCTTCTTCTTCCTAGTGCCGTCTTCTTCCATTTCTCCAGTCTTTCTTTCTTCATTTGCTGATCCATCATCTTCCTTAGTACAACCATCCCTGATGGAATTAGGGCGATCATGTCGAGGTAAGCTTTTGCCAACCGAACGCCAGAAGCGGATTCAGTACAAGCTTTGTCTGTACTATGGGGACCCGTACCACAAGCTGGAGAATTGTCATCAATGTCCAAAGCAAACTCGTGAAGTGGCCCTTGTTGTGCTGCCAAGAAACGAGAAGATCCAGCCCGAATAGGAGCCGTCCGGCTGGATTGTTGTGGAACAACTCATGTTCCTCAAGGCTCTTTACTCAAAACATCTTCCCTTCCTCATCTTGGATCCATTCCATCCACGAAGGTGTGCAAGCCCTTCTATGTTCTAGTGCAACTGAAGATACCAGAGGTAGAGTTCTCTGGTAAAGCTTTGGTGGATAGCAGAGTAAATACAAATTTCATCGACAAGAATTTTTCTGTCAAGCACGGGATTCGTCTACATCCTTTGAAGACTCCTGGTTCTATACGGGTCATTGATGGACAAGATATCAAATCTGGAGCGGTAATAAATGACACAAAGTTCGTTGAGGTCGTTGTTTGCGATGCTGTGTGTAACATCTCCTTCAGTGTTGTTTCTATTCCGAACTCTACGATTATCCTTGGTTTGCCATGGATCGAGTTGGTGGATCCTGGTTGGAGAGAATGTTTCATGAACAATTTCCCAGCTGTTTCAACTCCGGCCACACTCTTTGATTCCGATCCTGTTCCAGTTTCTCCTCTGCTTCAAGTCTCGCATATCACCTTGAAGCAATTCAAGAAAGATAGCTGACATGACCCAGCGTTCGTGTTCGCGATCACAGTTTATCCCTGCTCTGCTAAGGATGTTTCTGTTCCTGTTCCTCCTGGCTTACCAAAGCAGTATGCTGATTTTTCAAACGTCTTTGACAAAAGAAAGCTTCTGCCTTACCACTGCACCGTGAGTATGACTGTCCTATCGATCTTGTTGAGGGTAAGAAGCCATCCTCCGGTCCCATCTACGGTCTCTCAACGACAGAGTTAGAGACATTGAGGAAATACATTGAGAAAAATCTTGTCACCTGATTTATCCGTCATTCGCAATCACCAGCTGGTGCCCCAATATTCTTTGTTTCCAAGAAGGATGGAAGTCTCCGGCTCGTGGTGGACTACCGAGATCTGAATAAGGTCACCATTTCAAACAAGTATCCTCTCCCGCTCGTCTCCGACATACTCGAGCGTTTTTTTGGTGCCCGGTATTTCACAAAGATTGATTTAAGAGGAGCATACAATCTCATCCGAATCCGAGAAGGGGACAAGTGAAAAACAGCATTCCGTACACGCTACGACATTTCGAGTATGTAGTAATGCCATTTGGCCTGACAAATGCACCTGCTGTTTTCCAACACATGGCTAATGATATTTTCCAGGACTTTTTAGATTTGTTTGTCATCATGTACCTAGACGACATCCTAATATTTCCAAGACTCGAGAAGAATGCGAACGACATGTACAGTTAGTCTTCGAGAAGCTTCGGAAGCACCACCTGTTTACCAAGTTGGAGAAGTGCTTTTCAGTCAGCAGTTTGTCAAGTTCCTGGGGTACATTGTTTCAGCTGAAGATGTTCACATGAATTCTGCAAAAGTCCAAATTATTGGAGTGGGAGAGACCATCAAATGTTCGTGACATTCGATGTTTCTTCGGATTTGCGAACTTCTATTGACGTTTTATTAGGAATTTCTCCAAGATTGCATTACCATTGACGAAGTTGGCTGGCAAGGATGTTCCATTTGTCTGGTCCTTTAAGGCTGAGGAGGCGTTCGAGTTCCTAAAGAAGGCGTTCATCTCGGCACATGTTCTTATCCATCCTGACCCTACAAAGCCATATATTGTGGAAGCTGATGCCTCTGACTTCGCTATTGGTAGAGTGTTGTCCCAGGAAGGTTTAGATCATCTTCTCCATCCCATTTTTTCCATTTCCCGCAAGTTCACTACACCTAAGATCAACTACGATCCCGCCGCCGACTCAACCCCTTCGGAGAGAGTCGGCGGGATTAATCCCGCCTTGGACTCCCTCCGACAAGGAAGAGCCGGCGGGATTAATCCCGCCGCCTCTTCCTCCTCGGGGGGAGTCCGCGGGATTAATCCCGCCGCCTCTTCCTCCTCGGGGGGAGTCCGGCGGGATTAATCCGGCCGACTCTCTCCGACGAGGAAGGGAGTCCGGCGGGATTAATCCCGCCGCCCACTCAACCCCTTCGGAGAGAGTCGGCGGGATTAATCCCGCCCACAATTTTTACGACGGGGAATGGGTGCGGGATTAAACCCGCACATAACTCTCTCCAAAACTATGATTTCAAAGAGATCTCGGGATAAATCCTGTCCTCAAATCCTTAAAACATGGATGTGATGGCGAGATTAATCCCGCCACCCCTTCCCTGCCTCCTAAAATGGTTGGCGGGATTAATCTCGCCGACAACTCTTTCTAAATAAATTCTGGTAACTCTTCATCAGTTGAGAAGGTTATCGGCGGGATTAATCCCGCCACTCTTTTTCAGTGGCGGAGAAGCATTGCCCGAGAGATGGTGGCGGGATTAATCCCGCCACCTCTTCGAAGAGGCGAAAAAGAAATGGCCGGATTAATCCCGCCGCCCCGGTTAACCTAGAATATTAAGTTAAAAGGATATTTAAACGGGATAAATCCCTAACGGAATATATTATAATCCTAATGCATTCCTAAACCCCTAAATTGTAATTTTAAGAGAGAATGTAAGAGAGTGAATCTTTATAAGTATTTTTAAATTTGTTTATAATACTTACTTGTAAACAGCACTGAAGGCGCCGTGCTTTCCTATAAAGAATAGCACCCAATTTAATCTCGCTCCTGAGATGATCACTATGAAGAAAAAAGAAGATCTAAAGAGTGAAAAATACAGAAATGAAGAAACCCTTGCCGGAGAAAGAACCAGATCTGAATTTGAGTGGGAAATTAAATGCATTTTCAAATTTACATGTCAGACCGACAATACATATGTCAGAAATTCAAATTTTTTAAAAAGAACAGAAAATAAAATTTAAGATGAGTTGACACAAATATCCGACACTCTGACATATATACTCTCCAGTTCCAATGAGTATTTTAAAATTGCATTTAATGTTATTCAAGTGATTCAAGCTGTTTAATATTACGAAATTTTAGACTATATTCTACATTCTTAGTATTCAAGTATATTTATATTATATATATATATATAAATATATACTTATACAATAAATAAATTGATATATTATTATGTATCATTTAAAATATATTCATAGTCTGTTTATTATTATTATTTTCTTAATTACTCGAGTATTTAGTTTTCATTTCCTAGTATCAATGGGATATTCTTTAATATTTTATTAATATTTGAAGAATATTCTAATATTAAACCTGATTATCATAATTAAATTAGTCTTGTTCTTAATTATTGCAGTAATTATTCTACATTTGTATATATTAATGGGATTTTCTCAATTAATTTGTTATTATTTCAAGAATATTCATGTGTTAAACCTTATTATCAATATTAAATTAATACACACTATGAACATATTTTAAATTATACATAATAATACATCATTTTATCTAATATATAGTCATATATAGTTTTAATAATATATATTAATATCATTTCCTTAATTACTTGAGTAATTAATCTTCTTTATATTAATGGGATATTCTTTATTATTTTCTTATTATTCCAAGAATATTCCAATATTAAACATGATTATGATAATTAATTTAGTTAATTATTTGAGTACTTAATTTACATTTGTATATATTAATGGGATTTTCTCAATTAATTTCTTATTATTTCAAGAATATTTCAATGTTAAACCTTTTTATCAATATTAAATTAATATATATTATTAAAACTATATATGGCTATATATTAGATAAAATCATATATTATTATGTATAATTTAAAATATGTTCATAGTGTGTTTATTAATATTATTTTCTTAATTATTCGATGTTTGTTTTGCACACATATATAAACACAATCATAAATTTACACACGCATTACAAGAACTTACAAAAACACATATGCACACACATGCACAACCCTAAACCAAACTGAAGAAATATGTTGCTTCTTTATTGAAAACATCATGTTCAACGCATGTATGATATATGTACTCAATCTGTGTGTATGTAACACATTGAATTTACATGTGTAATATTTATATTAAGCTTGTTGGGAGCAAACCCTAAACCCTAAACCCTAAACCCTGTGTATACATGTGTGTACAAAAATAATTTTTCAACACTCTCTCTTCACACCATGCATGATCCATCCTAAACCCTAAACCCTAAACCCTAATATGTAACACAATGAATTTACTCATGTAATATGTATGTATGTCTGTGTGTATACACGTGTGCATGTATATATGTGTACTCTGTATGTATATATGTGTACTTTCTGTCTTCTCTCACACACATGCATGATCCATGTTAATATGTACTGTCTCTCTTCTCTCAAACATACACACCATGCATGATCTATAATATGTACTCGGTCTCTCTAATATTATGTACTAATATGTATGTATGTCTGTGTGTATAATACACACCATGCATGATCCATAATATGTACTGTCTCTCTTCTCTCATATACTATGTATGTATATCTGTGTATAATATGTGTAAGTATATATGTGTACTAATATATGCAATGTGTACAAAAATAATTTTTCAACACTCTCTCTTCTCTCATACATACACACCATGCATGATCCATCCTAAATCCAAAACCCTAAACCCTAAACCCTAAACCCATGTAATATGTATGTATGTCTGTGTGTATACACGTGTGTATGTATATATTATGTGTATTAATATATGCAATGTGTATGTATGTATTGATACACATGAAACTTTAACACTCTCATGGACACACACATGTTAAATCCCTGCATGATTTATATTTTTGGGGTGTATGTGATACACCCACGCACACGCACGCGCTAATAATATAATGAAAGAATATTCGTTTAGGGCGAATCTATATTTTATTCTTTTTAGGGTTTAAGTATATTCTCAGAAGGAATATTCTATTAGGGTTAATATATATATTTAATTCCTTTAGGGTTTAGGTATATTCTTAGGGTTTCAAGAGGCGGCGGCTGTGAAATCGGCGGCGGCGGCTGTGCACACAGGTGAGATCTGTGTGTGTGTGTGTGTGTGTATGTATGTATGTATAGGAGTGTGCGTATAAATTTATTTATTAGTTTTATCTCTCGCACACACACGCACACTCCTGTGTATGTATATGTGTGTGTGGGTGTGTGTTTGTTTATCTGTATGATTTTATTTGTTTCGCTCACACACGCATACACACGATATACATATACACATATATATATACCTATATACATATATACATACATATATTATGTGTACCAGTATCTGTAAATTTTTTTTTATTGATCTATCTCTCCACACACACGCACACTGCTTTACACACACACACACACACACACATATATATATATAATATAAATAAATGCATATTAACAAATAGTATACAACACTAGTTTATATATATGCTTATATATTCATATGGGTTATATATCTATATACACACATATATATATGTGTGTGTTTATCTGTATAATTTTATTTATTTATTAGTTTTATCTCTCGCACACACACGCACACTCCTGTGTATGTATATGTGTGTGTGTGTGTGTTTGTTTATCTGTATGATTTTATTTGTTTCGCTCACACACGCATACACACAATATACATATACACATATATATATACCTATATACATATATACATACATACAACACTAGTTTATATATATGCTTATATCACAGACTCTCTCTCTTTCTCTATGGATTATATATCTATATACACACATATATATGTGTGTGTTTATCTGTATAATTTTATTTATTTATTAGTTTTATCTTTCGCACACACACGCACACTCCTGTGTATATATATGTGTGTGTGTGTTTGTTTATCTGTATGATTTTATTTGTTTCGCTCACACGCATACACACGATATACACACACATATATATACCTATGTACACACATATATTATGTGTACCAGTACTGTATAATTTTATTTATTTATCTATCTTTGCACACACACGTACACTCCTATACATACATACATACATACATATATATATATAACACACACACACATATATATGTGTGTTTTTTATCTGTATAATTTTTTTATTTATTAATTTTATCTCTCGCACACACGCTAAGCCCCTCGAGCGGCGGGATTAATCCCGCCGCTATAGGTTTATGGCCTCGGCGGCGGGATTAATCCCGCCGCTATATGGCCATGGCGGCGGGATTAATCCCGCCGCCCATGGCCTGCGTGAGGGGCCTCGGCGGCGGGATTAATCCCGCCGCTCACCCATGCCCTGCGCGGAATGCGGCGGGATTTATCTCGCCGGCAATGGCCTGTGTGAAGGCCCTAATGGGCGGGATTAATCCCGCCGGATTCCGCGCAGGGCATTTACAGGGGATGGGCGGCGGGATTAATCCCGCCGCTCATGAGGCTAACCGAAGAGCCTGCATGAAAGATCCTGCACGGAAGGCTAACCGAAGAGCCTGCATGACATGTCCTGCGCGTAAGGCGGCGGGATTAATCCCGCCGCCCAGGGAATTCACGCAGGACATGAACGGCGGGATTAATCCGGCCCCACGCTCATGCCCTTCGCGGAGGGCGGCGGGATTAATCCCGCCGCTCAGGCACTTCCGCAGGATATAAGCGGCGGGATTAATCCCGCCCCCACCCATCCCTGTTCAAAATGCCGCAGCCAATATATATGTGTGAGCGCATGATTTACGAGAGGGCGGCGGGATTAGTCTCTCCGAACCTTCATTACCCGGTGGCGGGATTAATCCCGCCACCCTTCTTTTTTTCCTCCATTGGTATGTTGAATCAATCCCGACTAACTCTGTCTGAGACGGAGAAGGTTTACAAAATACCAATGGAGGGAACTGAGAAGGGTGGTGGGATTAATTTCACCATCCCTTACATGGTGGGCGGGATTAATCCCGCCGCGTACGCATGCCCTGCGCGGAATCGGGCGGGATTTATCCCGCCGCCATTGGCCTGCCTGAAGGGCCTAGGCGGCGGGATTAATCCCGCAAGATTTCGCACAGGGCATTGGCGTTCGGCGGGATTAATCCCGCCGACTAAGGCCCGAGTGAAGGGCCTGGGAGGCGGGATTAATCCCGCCGGACGCCAATTCCCTGCGCAATCGGGCGGGATTTATCCCGCCGCCATTGGCCTGCCTGAAGTGCCTAGGCGGCGGGATTAATCCCGCCCGATTCCGCGCAGGGAATTGGCGTCCGGCGGGATTAATCCCGCCGCATAGGGACCGAGTGAAGGCCCTGGGCGGCGGGATTAATCCCGCCGAGTCTTCAATGCCTGTTGGAGGAATGAATCCCGCCACCCTTCCTTTTTTCTCCATTGGTGAGTCGGACCAATCCCAAACGTTTCTGTCTGAGACGTAGAAGGTTTTCAACATACCAATGGAGAGAATTGGGAAGGGTGGGGAAATTCATTTAACCATCACTTACATGGTGGGCGAGATTAATCCCGCCCCTTTCTGGAGTCACTGAAGGGGTGTGAGAAATAAATCCTGCCCAGTTCTCTCTGAGACCGAGAAGGGTGGCAAGATTAATTCCGCACTCCCGTTCAAGGCCTCCAGAAAGGTGGCGAGATTAATCCCGCCCACTCTTTCAGGAGGCATTGAAGGGGTGGCGAGATTAATCCCGCCGCACCTTCCATGTGAATATATATGTGTATTAGTATATATAAGTTGCATATCTCATTTTATTTACTTTTATCATCTTATTATAATATTTCGAGTAAAAGCTAGGAATCTATGTAAAACTGTCCAGAGCTCACATTTGTGGTGGTTCTAAAACGAAATGTTATCTTTCTTTTGCACTAACACAAATGTGAGCTTCGGACAGTTAATTACGTCTACTTCTCTCTGTGTATTATTTTTGTATATTCGGGTTTATACAAGTGTGTGTGCGTTTTTATATATTTATTCATAGTGTATTATTTTGCAGAAGGACGATTTGATCAAACAAGGAGATCGAGTCATTAGTATGGAGTCGTCGTCAAATTCTGGGTAAGAATTAAAATAAAATCTGTTATACTCGGATACTTGAACTAATCATTTTTGTATTCAGATGTGGAATTGAGGTGACATTAAAGACAAGAGCAGGAGAAGAGATGGGCAGGGGGATTCTGGAATCAACTTGGCCATATTTTAAGATAAATGGGAAGCGCATTGGAGCAACCATGGCTGCTGTCAAATTAACCTCTGTCACATCTCATGGACAAGCAAAACAATGGAAAGTAGATTCGCTAGTCAAGCACCCGAAAGCAGGCTGCGAACCCAGATTGGACGATGCTCGACACATATGCCTTGTTCCATCCAATGTCACGTTCTCGGATCCAGAGGTCGTCAGTTACAACATTAATTTCGGGTGGTTTTGTCGACTTGTGGATAATGACGTTCACGTGTTCACTAATGATGTTGACCTTGGAGTTCTTCTTCAACTCAACGAAAGCCCATCTATGGAGGGGATCCATCTGGATGTCTACTTCGAAAATCTTCAGACTCATCGAGTAGGTGTATTGTCAGGAGATATTGCTTCACAATACAGAAAATCAGCAAGTGAGCAATCTTCCCTCTTCACATTGAAGAAGAACACAGCGACATCATAATGGAGATTGAGAGGGTGGCTCGGTCTCAGGTTCTCTACAGATCACGTTCAATTTGCTTAGGGAGCTTTGGGAGCTGGAAGAGTGTACCGAGAACACTAGAACAGCTGCAGTCGGGGATCACACATGTTGATTCGGATCGCAAAAGAAAATCATCAATCGTTTTGTCAGCTGCACCTGTGGCATCTCATGCTGCAATAAGTCACAAGGAAATGATGTTGGATGATAAGATTTATCCTTGTAGGGTTAAATATTGCAGCGTCAACCCAAACTTCAATTACAGGCCACTCAACCAGGAACGTGTAGCTGAGCTCATGGAGAAGATGAAGGACGACAATTCTTATACCGTTCCACATAATGCTGTTTTGTGTCCATACTATGAAAGAAGGAAGGGCGCTGACAAAGTCTGGATCACAACACCAGAACAACTCATGAAGATTCAGACGGAGAATAAAAAATCTATCAAGTACTACATCATTAGTGGCCAGCACACAATAACGGCAGCCCAACGACTTCTCGAGGAACACAACAAAGGAACGATGGCAACAAAACTTTCCGAGCATACCCGTGAGAAGCTGACAAAAAGATCGGCGTTTTTAGCTAAGCCGAATCTCACAATCGAGCAGTACCATAAGTTATCGGCGGAATGGGACGCTGCCGACACCAACCACTACAACAGCAAAATATGGGAGAAGTTTAAACACACGCGAGCCGTGTGGGAATCTCTTCAGCGACCACAAAGAGCTACCGCAGGGAATACACAATCTGCGGAATACCGGGTAAGCAAATTGTTTGGGCGGGATTTATCTCGCCGGTATATTAATCTGTCTTTTTCCTCAGAGAGTTGAAGAAATTGCAGCAGTTGATTTTGCCCAGGTGGGCGGGAAGGAAACATCCTTTCTGATGATGTTGATTTCTTGCCCCGAAGATAGATCTTTGCCAAATGGTTGGGGATTATGGAATCCTTTTCAAAAGGAACACTGAAGAAGAAGCAGACAAGTGAAGGGGAGCCCTCAGAAAAGTCTGCAAAGAAACCCAGTAAGACGCCGAAGGCTAAGTCTGTTCAATCTACAAAGGATGTAGACAACGATTTCAAGCTCACATGGTTGAAGCCTTTAAATGGAACAACGATGGAGGAGATGGAAGTCTTGGCTGATTTGGTGATCGATGGCAAACTACAAATTAATAACAGCAGCCCAACCTCTCCTTTTCATCTCAAGGCAATGGAGTTGAAGACGGTCAGGCATTTCAAGGAGTGGTTGGGAATACACTGCCACAAACTGGGTTGGACCTCGACTTCAACATATGAAGAGGTCAGCAAATATTTGCATGTGACGAACGATGATATGCTTGTCGAATGGGTGAACCAATCGGAAGATCTGGGCAAGAATCTATTGCACGCCAACGCCAAAAAGGAGAACATTGGGATGACGCCTTCTCTTATGGCAGTCCTTCAGCAGCGGAGAACCGAATTGAACCTTATAAAGGAGGATGCTACAAATCACGACAAGCCCTACAGATGTTTGTTGTTAGATTCGGAGACTTTATGGGGTAACATCACTGCTTGTAGGAAACCGTTTCAATTGTTCGTGATGGATCGGCGGGTGTCAAAAAATCTTTCGACAGATAGGGCACTAGAGGATCTGGTGGAGAAACTTAGCCGTGCAAGCATATACATAGAAGGTATTTATTATTGAATTCATGCTTGCGCTCTTCACTGATACCTACTTTTTCAGGTATTTATTTCTTGATTCTTGCTCATGTCACCGATACTTTTGCCTTCGCCTTCGCCAAGAAGAATAGACATCGTTGGACAGGATTTTATATGAACGATGCTAATCCCAAGTGCATTGATACCGTTGTTCACTTGGTTGTTAGGAATGCGCCAAACAATTTCAAGCTTCCAAATGACTGGCCAGGCATCTGTTTGCACTCCAACGGCCCTGAACCTCCATCCGATACACCGATAGGTATGAGTGACGTATTCGACAATGTACGTTATCCAAACATTACAAGTCAAGCGGCACGGAGCATCGTCAACTTGATTAGGGGTCCTCACAGTGATGCGTGGGTTTTTGACTACTGCACTAGGGGGTCCGTCTTGAAGGAGTGTTACCTTCGGCATACATGTGTGTTTGCCGTTGAAAAGGATAAGACCATGGTTGAGGACCTGAACAAGTGGATAGATTGGGTCTCAACTGAGTACCCCAACGATTCCATAAAGGCGTATTTGAGAAAGTTCCCTCCAGATAAGTGCGATAGCTCTGAAGGTGAATCTGGTTCAATCTCGGAGTCTGAGAACGAACTTCAATCAGATATTAGACCGGAAGTTATCTCGAGGAGTACAGAACATTCGCACACTCCAGGACCCATGGAAACATCAATAGAAGATGCAGAAGATCTTGAACCATCTCACAAGCGGCTTAGACCTTCTTCGCCTCACTCAGAAGGTAATAGCGAAGAAGAATTGATAATGAATTGATAGAGTGACGAATAGTTGTAAATGAGTGTAACATAAGGCATTTTTGTATATTTCTTTTATATTTGTACAGAAAATAAATTCTCAAGGATTAATGAAGCTTTTAGTTCAAACATGGGTCACACATTAACAAGGTAAATAATATACCTTGATAATTTTAAGGTCAGCTAATTATCATTTTGCAGATGTAATGAAATAATTGAGAACATGGATTTTCAGCATTGCCATGAGGTAAGAGAGGGGTTTGGCGACAATTTCTTGTGCCACATGTCAGAATGACAGAGTTCATGCAGGAAATGGATAATAATGCAGCTCAAAACATCGTTACCATGGGGGCCACTTCATCATCATTTTTATTGGCTTCAATTCCGAAATCAATTTCTTCAGCGCATGCAATATCTGAATCTTGTAAGGATGATGTACAATTAAATGATGAAGGGATAGGCAACGAGATAGTGGCAACGATAAATGTGAAAGGGAGCAAACAAGTGATTTGCAAAGTATTCAAGAGGCAACGCTATCTCATGTTACTCATGGCCATATTGTGTTGTTGGATGTCAATGGTGTTCTGCTTCATCGACAAAGGCCCCAGGATAGAAAAAAGAAATCAAACAAGGAGATTTCATTCCTTGTCATGGTAAATTTCGATATGATATTATTTTTCGTCCAGGGTTGGATCGTCTCTTTCAAAAGCTTAAGGAGATGGGTGCGCTTGTGGGGATTTGGTCATGCATGCAGATTCATAACTTAACACCGCTGTTGAATTTACTTAAGAAACATTGTAGTGTTGCAGAAGAGGTGATTCGTAAAGATTGGATTTTTGACCAGCGAATGTGTCATAAACCTCTCGAATTTCACAATATAAGAAAGGAAAGCAAGCCATACTTCTTCAAGAATGAAAGAATAATTGGGACTCATGGGGAGATCAGTCGCTTAAGGATAATGAAGAACGCACAGATGTTAGTAGTAGACGACTCTCCTCAGAAGGCTATGCTCAACCAAAACATTGCTTGTATTCATCCAATCACTTTCGATCCATATTCTGATACCGATATCATGGATGAGCTAGTGAACTACTTGGATACGTGCCTCAGAAAGAAGAATCTCGAAAATTTTTGTGAGCAGTATCCACCGTATCATACATTTCCTGAAGCTTTTCTTTCTCGTGATATTGAATTTTATAAAATGAAGGATAGCAACCGGGCGCTTTATAATATTATTCTTAAGGAACGTCAGTTTTTAGATGAGCCTTTATGCAGACCTTCTCTTATCACATCTTATGTATTAACAAGGATGGCAACTCCCAATTGCATTCGTGAGAGTGTTAAGTGGTGGCAACAACATCAAGATATTGACCAAAATGATTTGATTAATCCGGAGAGTGATGATTTAGACAAAATGAAAAGATTTCTTTGTATGATAGAAAGAAAGTATTTATAAAAAAATTAACATGTTGATAAGAAATGATTTCATTTGTAATTATATGCAAGTTGTAACTAAAATGGGCATGGCTATAGTCCCATTTCCTAATAATTAGCAATTTTAGCTATTTAATTAGCATTTTCTAATATTAAAGGAATATTCTTTAGAATATATGTTGAAAGAGAATATTCTTTAGAATATTCTATTTGTATTCTACCCTTTAATAAATTATAGCATTCATTGAACAAAATTAATAACATTAAAAAGTAGAAGTATTAAATTATATAATATATTGCCTAATATAACAATTAAGGAAGAGCATAAGAGGTACATTATATAAATATTGATGTTGTTATTAAAATATATATTTAAATATAACATTATTAATTAAAATTTGTAGTAGTAATATTATAATTATAAATCCTATAATAATATAGTCAATCTTCCATATCATTTTTTAAATTTATATAGTTAAGTATACAATTTGGTACTATTATTAAAAGTTTATAATAATTATGAATATTAATATATGATATTTTATAATTTTGTAATTGCTTTAAGCTTCAGAAAACATACATTCCTTGCAGTTTTGTTAATCGTGACTTATCAACGCTTCTTGACATCCACCCATATCGAATGGATTTAACATATTAAACATGCTGGGTCCTTTTTGATTGGGAGACCATGTTTTCTCTAGGCATCCATTATATCTTTCGCTCTCCTTCTCGTGTCGCTTTTTGTGGTTTGAACCATGCAACCTTAACAATACTAATTTTTTGTGATTACTTCAGGTGTGTCGATAATTTGACCCATCCAAATAGGCTGATTATATGACGCATCTGGAGTAATGAGAACCATCATTAGTTTTTTGAAGATCCTTGCAGCAATCAAAGTATGCTTTAGGTTTTTGGTTCCTTTGTCCAACAAAGTGTGGGGTTTGCACTTCCACATCACTACTGGCTTCTATGTCGTCTGTGCTCAGTGATGTCATTTCAATCTCCTCTCGCCACCTTGTTTTTAGGCCAGAAAGGGTGTTGCAATTCTGTACTTGTGACAGTAGGCCCTTCCAACTCTCGAACAATAGTCTCCCAATAGTTGACCACATGCTTATATAGTTCTGAGTAACCAGTTGCCCTTATCAGAATTCTTTTGGCATCGATTTTTGAACCCATGCCACATATTTTTTGATGCCATCAATAATAACCTCTTGTTCCTTGAGCTGGGCACTCAATGGAATAGGGTCTGGTTGTCCTTCTGGGAGAAGTGGCTTTCCATCCTCTCCACTTTTGAAGAGCATTAAGCCCTCTTCGGTAACCACTCCTGCTCTGATGGCCGTAACTTGTACTGCATAATAGGTATACCATCTCATATGGAGAAAAAGAATTGTAGCGGCACAAGGTGACCAACTAAAGAATCACTCCCTTCTTTTATATACTCCTTGAGAAATTTTTTGAAGTCTGGCACCTCAGTCACAAGCAAAGCACAACTTTTTTTGGAGATGCAATTTTCAAAAAGATTCATCATATGCGGTAAGGTAAGTGCACTTGTCCTTTTTGTAGAGTTGGAGACCTTGCTGAAGAACGCATCAATATCTTCATGAGTGTGACCAACCATAAGGAAACTGAGCGTGATTGTTTCAAACACACCTTTGGCAACAAGCATTGACAAGTATGCTAGCACATATCTAGAAATAAAAGTAAGTATGAGCTTGAGAAACCCTTAAGTAAAATGATTTACCTATTTTTGTTCTCGCCTGCACAATTATCCATCTGTAAAAGCAAATGACGAGGAAGCTTATTTGATGTTGAGGACACATGTACACTATTTGAGCTAGATCCCTCCACTGAACCTGAACTCTCAACAGGGCCATCTGTTTTTTGTGCAGGTTGCTGACAATGCCTCTCATATTCCCAAGTAGCCTCAAGTGCAGACGTGTTCATGAGAGCATTATGTAAAGGTTGAAGGTGTTGTTTCTTCACTTTGAGATCACTGATAGGATTGTCTGTGAGTGGGCTTCAAGGTTTCTGAAACACATGGCTAACGACCCAATAGTGAAATTGGAGTCGCTAGACCAATGTGGAAGTGAAAAGTGTCCATATGACTCACAACCGTGTCCATGTGTTAGCACACCTGTTAAAGAAATCGGAAGTTTCATGACATTTCCAAGGCACTTTGGTGTTGCAAAGAGCTTTGGAATGCTGGTCTTTGAATGATCCATCTTGTCATGGATCAAGCACAGATACTCTGATGGGCGTGACACAGAAAGCATGCGGTGTGCATAGTACTGAGACCGACAAGTTTGTTGTGCAATCATGTGGGCCTCCATCTTCCTTTGAATGGTAGTGATCTCCACCAAGGTTTTTGCACAAGCCTCTGCAGCCTTCAATGATGTACAAGTGTCACACTTAGAAAAGCTAGAGTGTTTTGCAATCTCCACATCCTTAAAATGAGTATTCCATATGTTGTTGAAGGTACCAGTGCAGATTGCTTGGAGCCCCATCAAACTGAGGCACTTGTTCACATGTTCACACAGTTTCAATTGAGTGTAGATTGAAGGTAAAACCTTGAGATTTTCCCTGACCCCTGCATTTGTGGTTCGGCATTTGTGAGGCATCCTGTCTGCATTTGCTTCCACAAAAGCCTTGAGTATCTCTATGGCTGCCATGATGTGAGAGCGGGTTTTGACCAAGCCAGTGTTCCCATGAACTGAGGTTCGCGCTCCATCTAGCCACTCATCCCTCCGACGGTAGAACGTGGTCTTTGGGATCCCGTATATACTGTACCAAGCTTTGAAGCAGATGGCCACCTTATTAAATACCATGGATGTACTCTGATAACCTGTGTCCGAGGCCATTCCATCAATACACCCAGTTAGTGCAGCATATACAAACTCATGCCTTTGCTTTTGGGTGAGCATACGAAAGACATGTCTACATTGGGTAATTTCATTCCGGTCTGCCATCTGACAACACTTCTTCTTGCAACAGTCAATCGTGGAAATGCTCGTAACACTTTCGGAAGATGTAGGATCCATCTTTACCCTCTTGCTGAAACTTGCAGGGGAAGATCTACAACCCATGAATCGCCTTTTTCTTACAATAGGACCAATGCAAGGAACCTCTTCAAATATGAGTTGTTCTTCCGGGTTGTTATTATTGAAATCCAACCCAGAATATGTTGAACCATCTTGCCGTCTTAATTCAGATGTTCGCCACCTCACGAGGGATCCAGGATACAATGTGCCATTAGGTGAAACCTCTGTCACAACTACACCCACGAAGTCGGACCCTAGTTTCTCTTCTGACACTGCTTCCATTGGATTTATAGCTGTGATGATGCCTCTTCCGACTTCAATCTCACGAAGAAAGAGAATCACCTCATCCATCACAGCAGGCAAGCCATCATCTGGTAAACTCGTGCTACTATTTGTTTGTGACTCTGCATATTTGTGTCAGCCTTGACTTCATCCAAATTCCACAATACAGGAGAACCCTCCTCAAATTCCATTCCCAGAACCTCAACATGCTTGAAAATGGTGTTCACCCATACGTACACACAAGATCCTTGGGAAATATTGTGACATGATGCATTATTATCTCGAACTTCCACAGTTCCAGTGCCAACTATCTCGTTGTTCCGAAGAAGACATACTTTATCTCCAGTATTAAACATATTGTCCTGCACATAAATAATTGTATTATTTATGATATCTGTTTATGCAATATTTTTAAGAAATCTGAATTACGGTTACTTAATAATATGCATATGCAATAATACATAATTATGTTTAGAGATAATATCTCATGTTTGATTAATACAACTGATGGGCGGGATTAATCCCGCCCACCGACTCAACCCTTCGGGAGAGTCGGCGGGATTAATCCCGCCTTGGACTCCCTCCGACAAGGAAGAGCCGGCGGGATTAATCCCGCCGCCTCTTCCTCCTCGGGGGAGTCCGGCGGGATTAATCCCGCCGACTCTCTCCGACGAGGAAGGGAGTCCGGCGGGATTAATCCCGCCGCCGACTCAACCCCTTCGGAGAGAGTCGGCGGGATTAATCCCGCCTTGGACTCCCTCCGACAAGGAAGAGCCGGCGGGATTAATCCCGCCGCCTCTTCCTCCTCGGGGGGAGTCCGGCGGGATTAATCCCGCCGACCTCTCCGACGAGGAAGGGAGTCCGGCGGGATTAATCCCGCCGACTCATCCTCGCCGGAGAGAGTCGGCGGGATTAATCCCGCCGGACTCCCTTCCTCGTCGGAGGAAGAGGCGGCGGGATTAATCCCGCCGGCTCTTCCTTGTCGGAGGGAGTCCAAGGCGGGATTAATCCCGCCCACAATTCTTACGACGGGGAATGGGTGGCGGGATTAAACCGCACATAACTCTCTCCAAAACTATGATTTCAAAGAGATCTCGGGATAAATCCTGTCCCCAAATCTTTAAAACAGTGAAGTGGTGGCGAGATTAATCCCGCCACCCCTTCCCTGCCTCCTAAAATGGTTGGCGGGATTAATCCCGCCGACAACTCTTTCTAATAAATTCTGGTAACTCTTCATCAGTTGAGAAGGTTATCGACGGGATTAATCCCGCCACTCTTTTTCAGTGGCGGAGAAGCATTGCCCGGGAGATGGTGGCGGGATTAATCCCGCCACTTCTTCAAAGAGGCGAAAAAGAAATGGCCGGATTAATCCCGCCGCCCCGGTTAACCTAGAATATTAAGTTAAAAGGATATTTAAACGTGATAAATCCCTAACGGAATATATTATAATCCTAATGCATTTCTAAACCCCTAAATTGTAATTTTAAGAGAGAATGTAAGAGAGTGAATCTTAATAAGTATTTTTAAATTTGTTTATAATACTTACTTGTAAACAGCACTGAAGGCGCCGTGCTTTCCTATAAAGAATAGCACCCAATTTAATCTCGCTCCTGAGATGATCACTATGAAGAAAAAAGAAGATCTAAAGAGTGAAAAATACAGAAATGAAGAAACCCTTGCCGGAGAAAGAACCAGATCTGAATTTGAGTGGGAAATTAAATGCATTTTCAAATTTATATGTCAGACCGACAATACATATGTCAGAAATTCAAAATTTTTAAAAAGAACAGAAAATAAAATTTAAGATGAGTTGACACAAATATCCGACACTCTGACATATATACTCTCCAGTTCCAATGAGTATTTTAAAATTGCATTTAATGTTATTCAAGTGATTCAAGCTGTTTAATATTACGAAATTTTAGACTATATTCTACATTCTTAGTATTCAAGTATATTTATAATATATATATATAAATATATACTTATACAATAAATAAATTGATATATTATTATGTATCATTTAAAATATATTCATAGTCTGTTTATTATTATTATTTTCTTAATTACTCGAGTATTTAGTTTTCATTTCCTAGTATCAATGGGATATTCTTTAATATTTTATTAATATTTGAAGAATATTCTAATATTAAACCTGATTATCATAATTAAATTAGTCTTGTTCTTAATTATTGCAGTAATTATTCTACATTTGTATATATTAATGGGATTTTCTCAATTAATTTGTTATTATTTCAAGAATATTCATGTGTTAAACCTTATTATCAATATTAAATTAATACACACTATGAACATATTTTAAATTATACATAATAATACATCATTTTATCTAATATATAGTCATATATAGTTTTAATAATATATATATTAATATCATTTCCTTAATTACTTGAGTAATTAATCTTCTTTATATTAATGGGATATTCTTTATTATTTTCTTATTATTCCAAGAATATTCCAATATTAAACATGATTATGATAATTAATTTAGTTAATTATTTGAGTACTTAATTTACATTTGTATATATTAATGGGATTTTCTCAATTAATTTCTTATTATTTCAAGAATATTTCAATGTTAAACCTTTTTATCAATATTAAATTAATATATATTATTAAAACTATATATGGCTATATATTAGATAAAATCATATATTATTATGTATAATTTAAAATATGTTCCTAGTGTGTTTATTAATTTTATTTTCTTAATTATTCGATGTTTGTTTTGCACACATATATAAACACAATCATAAATTTACACACGCATTACAAGAACTTACAAAAACACATATGCACACACATGCACAACCCTAAACCAAACTGAAGAAATATGTTGCTTCTTTATTGAAAACATCATGTTCAACGCATGTATGATATATGTACTCAATCTGTGTATATGTAACACATTGAATTTACATGTGTAATATTTATATTAAGCTTGTTGGAGCAAACCCAAACCCTAAACCCTAAACCCTAAACCCTAATTATATGTAACACAATGAATTTACTCATGTAATATGTATGTATGTCTGTGTGTATACACGTGTGCATGTATATATGTGTACTCTGTATGTATATATGTGTACTCTGTATGTATATATGTGTACTTCTGTCTCTCTCATACATACACACCATGCATGATCCATGTTAATATGTACTGTCTCTCTTCTCTCAAACATACACACCATGCATGATCTATAATATGTACTCGGTCTCTCTAATATTATGTACTAATATGTATGTATGTCTGTGTGTATAATACACACCATGCATGATCCATATTAATATGTACTGTCTCTCTTCTCTCATATACTATGTATGTATATCTGTGTATAATATGTGTAAGTATATATGTGTACTAATATATGCAATGTGTACAAAAATAATTTTTCAACACTCTCTCTTCTCTCATACATACACACCATGCATGATCCATCCTAAATCCAAAACCCTAAACCCTAAACCCTAAACCCATGTAATATGTGTGTATGTCTGTGTGTATACACGTGTGTATGTATATATTATGTGTATTAATATATGCAATGTGTACACATGAAACTTTAACACTCTCATGGACACACACATGTTAAATCCCTGCATGATTTATATTTTTGAGGTGTATGTGATACACCCACACACACGCACGCGCTAATAATATAATGAAAGAATATTCGTTTAGGGCGAATCTATATTTTATTCTTTTTAGGGTTTAAGTATATTCTCAGAAGGAATATTCTATTAGGGTTGATATATATATTTAATTCCTTTAGGGTTTAGGTATATTCTTAGGGTTTCAAGAGGCGGCGGCTGTGAAATCGGCGGCGGCGGCTGTGCACACAGGTGAGATCTGTGTGTGTGTGTGTGTGTGTATGTATGTATATATGTATAGGAGTGTGCGTATAATTTTTTTTTAGTTTTATCTCTCGCACACACACGCACACTCCTGTGTATGTATATGTGTCTGTATGATTTATTTGTTTCGCTCACACACGCATACACACGATATACATATACACATATATATATATATACCTATATACATATATACATACATATATTATGTGTACCAGTATCTGTAAATTTTTTTTATTGATCTTGCTTTACACACACACACACACACACACACACACACACACATATATATATATATATATATATGTGTACCAGTATCTGTAAATTTTTTTTATTGATCTATCTCTCCCACACACACGCGCACTGCTTTACACACACACACACACACACACACACAGATATATATATATATATATATATATATATATATATATATATATATATATATAATATATTATATAATATATCAATGCATATTAACAAATAGTATACAACACTAGTTTATATATATGCTTATATCATAATATACCACATATATATATGTGTGTTTTTTCTGTATAATTTTATTTATTTATTAGTTTTATCTCTCGCACACACACGCACACTCCTGTGTATGTATATGTGTGTGTGTGTGTTGTTTGTTTATCTGTATGATTTTATTTGTTTCGCTCACACACGCATACACACAATATACATATACACATATATATATACCTATATACATATATACATACATACAACACTAGTTTATATATATGCTTATATATTCACAGACTCTCTCTCTTTCTCTATAGATTATATATCTATATACACACATATATATGTGTGTGTTTATCTGTATAATTTTATTTATTTATTAGTTTTATCTTTTGCACACACACGCACACTCCTGTGTATAATATATGTGTGTGTGTGTGTTTGTTTATCTGTATGATTTTATTTGTTTCGCTCACACGCATACACACGATATACATATACACACATATATATACCTATGTACACACATATATTAGGTGTACCAGTACTGTATAATTTATTTATTTATCTATCTCTTGCACACACACGTACACTCCTATACATACATACATACATACATATATATACACACACACACATATATGTGTGTGTTTTTATCTCGCTAAGCCCTCGAGCGGCGGGATTAATCCCGCCGCTATATAGTTGGGGCCATGGCGGCGGGATTAATCCCGCCGCCGGGCCCTTCAGGCATGGGTGAGCGGCGGGATTAATCCCGCCGCCGAGGCCCTTCACGCAGGCTATGGGCGGCGGGATTAATCCCGCCGCTCATCCATGCCCTGCGCGGAATGCGGCGGGATTTATCTCGCCGGCAATGGCCTTGTGAAGGTTCTAATGGCGGGATTAATCCCGCCGGATTCCGCGCAGGGCATTTACAGGGAATGGGCGGCAGGATTAATCCCGCCGCCCAGGGAATTCACGCAGGACATGAACGGCGGGATTAATCCCGGCCCCACGCTCATGCCCTTCGCGGAGGGCGGCGGGATTAATCCCGCCGTTCATGTCCTGCGTGAATTCCCTGGGCGGCGGGATTAATCCCGCCCCACCCATCCCTGTTCAAAAATGCCGCAGCCAATATATATGTGTGAGCGCATGATTTACGAGAGGGCGGCGGGATTAGCCTCCGAACCTTCATTACCCGGGGCGAGATTAATCTCCGAACCTTCATTACCCCATTGGTATGTTGAATCAATCCCGACTAACTCTGTCTGAGACGGAGAAGGTTTACAAAATACCAATGGAGGGAACCGAGAAGGGTGGTGGGATTAATTTCACCATCCCTTACATGGTGGCGGGATTAATCCCGCCGCGTACGCATGCCCTGCGCGGAATCGGGCGGGATTTATCCCGCCGCCATTGGCCTGCCTGAAGGGCCTAGGCGGCGGGATTAATCCCGCAAGATTTCGCACAGGGCATTGGCGTTCGGCGGGATTAATCCCGCCGACTAAGGCCGAGTGAAGGGCCTGGGAGGCGGGATTAATCCCGCCGGAACGCCAATGCCCTGTGCGAATCGGGCGGGATTATCCCGCCGCCATTGGCCTGCCTGAAGTGCCTAGGCGGCGGGATTAATCCCGCCCGATTCCGCGCAGGGAATTGGCGTCCGGCGGGATTAATCCCGCCGCATAGGGACGAGTGAAGGCCCTGGGCGGCGGGATTAATCCCGCCGAGTCTTCAATGCCTGTTGGAGAATGAATCTCGCCACCCTTCCCTTTTTCCTCCATTGGTGAGTTGGACCAATCCCAAACGTTTCTGTCTAGACGTAGAAGGTTTTCAACATACCAATGGAGGGGAACTGGGAAGGGTGGCGAGATTCATTTAACCATCCCTTACATGGTGGGCGAGATTAATCCCGCCTCCTTTCTGGAGTCACTGAAGGGGTGTGAGAAATAAATCCTGCCCAGTTCTCTCTGAGACCGAGAAGGGTGGCAAGATTAATTCCGCACTCCCGTTCAAGGCCCAGAAAAGGTGGCGAGATTAATCCCGCCGCACCTTCCATGTGAATATATATGTGTATTAGTATATATAAGTTGCATATCTCATTTTATTTACTTTTATCATCTCTTCATATTATTTCGAGTAAAAGCTAGGAATCTATGTAAAACTGTCCAGAGCTCACATTTGTGGTGGTTCTAAAACGAAATGTTATCTTTCTTTTGCACTAACACAAATGTGAGCTTCGGACAGTTAATTACGTCTACTTCTCTCTGTGTATTATTTTTGTATATTCGGGTTTATACAAGTGTGGTGCGTTTTTATAAATTTATATTTATAGTGTATTATTTTGCAGAAGGACGATTTGATCAAACAAGGAGATCGAGTCATTAGTATGGAGTCGTCGTCAAATTCTGGGTAAGAATTAAAATAAAATCTGTTATACTCGGATACTTGAACTAATCATTT
>PUQB01000403.1:141856-232623 GCA_003024785.1 Selaginella tamariscina
ATATTATTTCATTATTTTGTTCAGATATATGTAAGTACTGTAGTTCCTTTCAAAAATGTTCATATATTTGCGTGTATGTATGTATTACAGTTGTTGTTGTTGTGTGTGTGTGTGTGTGTGAGAGAGAGAGAGAGAGAGAGAGAGTTAAATATTCGTATTTATACATAAAACAAAAATGTTCCATTTTAGCTCTTTTTATTTAGCAATTTACAAACCGCAGTCTTCCCTTTTCCACGTCACCTCATAGCAAGCGACCTGAAAACATGAAACTTGCCGTCATGTAATACACACACACATACGTGCCATGCCTAATGTAATACAATACATGTGTTTGTATATAATATGTATAAAGAATATTACAAGCACACAACACACACATGCATACCTTCTGAAATCTATAGAGAACGCGGGCCTCGCATCTTAGCGTTGCTGGTAGAGTTGTTACTACTCGTGGTGGTCTTTTGTAGCTTCTCTGCGATTTCTTCCAAATAAAATAAACATAACTATCTATATCTATATCTATATCTATATATATATATATATATATATATATATATATTATATAATTATATATATATATATATATATATATATATATTATATTAACAAATAACTACCTTCAAGCCAACTTGTGACTGCGACGCCTCAGGCAACTGCATGAAAGCCTTCGGGAACTGCAACCAACAAATCGTTCATAACGTAGTATCACCAAGAATCATATATACATATATACAGGAACACACATACATATATATGGGTCATCAGACGCCTTCAGATATATGCTCCGGTGGAGAGAGATACTCTCTCTCTCTCTCTCTCACACACACACACACACACACACGTGCAAGTAAAATAACTTAAGACGTACAGGTGCAATTGAATAATATCATGTAATAACATATTTACCTCTAGACGTTGTACATTCTTCCCATTTTCAAGCCTTTGCACGTACTGACAGAGGAACATGATCCCTTGGTTTGCCATATCCTGATTTAATTGGACTTGAATAATCCTATATTCCTGTAAAACAAATAGTTTTTACATTTTGTTGTAATACACATAAATGCTATATAACAGCCTTCTATCATTTCTCGAACAGTCTGCACGTCGCCACCACATTTAGCGACACCTGTTCGTATGTCATGAACCTGCATTACATTGGTTAATTACGATACGATATATATATAATTTAGAATAATACATATGTGTACATAGTTATTACAGAACTAGACAACCTGGTCCCTTATAAGGCCTTGCACTTGAATACTGTCCTCCAAAGCTTTAGATACACTTGAATACTGTCCTCCAAAGCTTTAGATACATCTTCTATCCGCATTGTTAAATGTTTTCTTGTTCCCTGCATTAAAAGAAACCCCACTTTCGATTAATACATATCTTGACTATTTTGAAAAACACACATATCGTAAGAGCAGCTGAGACCTGATCAAACTTTTTCGAGACCTCCGAAACAGCATTTTGCATGTGACCTTTAGTAACATACATGAAAATCCGACAAAGACCATCCCTGATATATATTATAAAAGAAAAAGACTCTAAGTATCATAATTAAGTAGTAACTGAAATTTATCATATAAATATTAGGACCAAGGTACTTACTCTCCAGCGGAAATAACCGTAGCCTGCAGCTCCAGCTACAGTTACAGGCGTTGCTAGAGATGTCAATTAGCTCCTGCACATGAAAGTTCTATGAATAAACTTATTATCTCAGTTATGACACACACTATCAAACAAATAATTATATAATAGATCAACTTTTGTTGAAACATAATTAAACATAATCGCATGAAACTTAATTCAATAAATTTATAGAAGCAAGAACAAACAACCAGACACATACACGAACATAAATATATATGTATGCATATACTAACGCCTTCCACACTGAGATTAAACAAGATGCCTCAATCTTCTTGCTGACATTTAGAAACTCTTAAGTTGTAGTAACTTTAAAGTTCATAGATTACTAACTTACAACAGCTCTCACACACACACCACACACACACACAAACGACATACACTACATATATAGGACTACAGAATTATAAAATTAACATACCATCGTTTGCGGAGCCATTTATAACTGTGATCTCTCTAGCAGCCGCTAACTGCCTCAATTTTCATGATCTGAGAAAACATATATATATCTCCTCGTTGCAGGGCACGGACCATGTGTTGTTGTTGCTTCTTGCCACGCATTTCTCGAGCATCACTTAGAGTTGTGGTGAGCGAGGACTTGGGATTTACGTTCTGAATGCTATGGAAACCGTGATAAAGGGGTAAGGAGAAGATGAGAGGTAAAGGGAAAACTGTCGTAGATATGCAGGGCTCATGTTTACTGCGGGGAAGATGGGGGCTGCTTACGAAAGACTCTTCTTGTGTATGAAAAATGACACGTATTGTAGGTATCCGCTACCGGGTGATTGTCCTGTCCAACTCAGTAAATATTGACTTGTACTGTCAGTTTTGAACGATAAACCATACATACCCTGTGTTTTTTGTATGCATGCATGTAGTGTAAGACAAAATTTACTTTACAGTAGTTATTAAAACTCGGACAGGAAATAAAATTCGCATGAAAAATGTCATATCACATATAAAATTTTAAGGTCAATATCATAGCACGTTTAGGTAATGTCATTTGATATTTTTTACGGGAATGTCCATGTAAATCCTAAAGTATATAAATATTAAAAACATATTTTATATATGATTTGAATGGAAGTGCCCCTAATTACCATTAATTCGCCATTAATATGATTAATGATTTAAAACTGTTACATTTAAACTGGGCTAAACAGTCAACCATAGGGGAAATGTATGCATTGCGATATCTGTAACATAAGAGAGAAACATGAGTATGTCCATTTGTACGGGGGACAAATGAAGACCATTGAAGACAAGAAGAGACAGCTAAACTTTTTGAGTTAATGAATGCTATTAGTTTATGGTTTCTCACGGAACTAAAAAATAAAATGGGAATCCAGTTAATGTTAAATATTGGTCAACAACGGTCAGTCAGTGCATCAATTATATAACGGTTATCAGCACTAATATATGCCGTAGTAAAGAAATGCTACAGATTAATGATTAAATTAAATTAATAATTAAATTAGTAATTAAACATTTCCGTATTATTTTTTGACTACGGATTTAATCACTTGTTATTAAATTAAAAAAATCAATTCAGGACAAACCTTTTCAAAATTATATTTCTGTTTGTGGCTTAAAGACTTCAAAGGTTCTAATAAAATGTTAATAAATGCCATGTTACAATTAAACTAGTCATGTTTGTCTTATAATTATGAAATGGACTTAATATATTTTCATATCAAATTGACAAGTTATAATCCCTTTAATGGGTTGTCAAAGTCCTTTATAATTTAAAAGGTTCCTTTTGTGTATATATCACTGTAGGGTGGGTGGGAGAAATGAATCAAGTCTACTACTAGATCAAACAAATTAAATGTTAGCAAATCTCCCTCCTCTCCAAAGGTACTAAGAGAACCTCAAATGAATGGAAGAAAAAGATTATAAGTTCTATTCCTGCGGGTCTGGGCGAAAAGGAGGCTCCGGATCAGGAGGCTTCCTAATATTCTAGTATATTCACGGATATTCCAGGTTTATTCTAATATATTCGCAGATATTCCAGGTTTATTCTAGTATATTCATGGATATTCCAGGTTTATTCTAGTATATTCACGGATATTCCAGGTTTATTCTAGTATATTCACGGATATTCCAGGTTTATTCTAGTATATCATGGATATTCCAGGTTTATTCTAGCATATTCTAGAATATTCTCAAGAATATTTTTGATATAAGTTTTTTTAATATGCCGACTGGCTTAATATTGCCGACCAACAAATAAATCATTTAATTTTTTAGAAATTTTTTTGATTACTTTATAAAAAAGTTTAATAAGTTACTATTCAAACAAAGCATTTTGATGTATACCATTTATCCTTGTAGCAGTGGTGAGTGATGAACTCTGCTGCAATTCACCAGCAAACAGTGGACCTCCATCTCACTGAGCGATCACCTTTGTAGAAAGTATGTGACATCCGTGTTCAAGCCAAGCACACGGCTGTAGACGAAGTACATGTGTACACATGGGCTCCAACTTTTGCTCTTCTGAAAGGTTAGAACAACTACATGTAGGATAAGTACTGATAGTCACCTTTGCAAAGTCATTTCCTGCCGACACAACGATAGCCTCCTTCCGTCCTTTAACTGTCACTTCAACATTTCTCACTCGACCTAAAAATGTCTTGGCCTTGTGAAAATTCTTCTCTTGTTCCTTAAACATTTTTGTTAGAGTCTGGACCATGCGTCCTTCGAAAGGTGGAATTGTTGTAGATCCAGCTCCACGTAGTGGTGATGGTGTTTTGTCCTTCTGTCCTCATGTACTCTTCCTACCGTCCCCTGTAAATCTTCCAGAATAAAGTCTGCATCCTATAGTTCTCTAACCTCCTCACTTGTCAGCTTCGTTTCCTTAAGCACAGGCCAAACCGTTGGTGGTGTTGGAATTCTTGATTGATGAATTTTGCCGTTTGGCCGCGACTCTGCTTGGATAACCGATTGGTTTTCCACATAGAGCAGTTCTTTCCTGATTCATCCCCAAACACTCAACCTTACTGGATGCTTTGATTCGTCTGATGGCTCACTCTATTTGTGCAATCTCTCTCTCCAAAACCTCTTCGAACCTTAACCTCTTTCTCCTGTTGTTTTGGACCACCCGCTATGTGTACTCTACATCATGTTTGTGTGAACATCGAGCATCTGTTCTTGTGATTGTTCTCCTAACAGTTTGCACTTGAACGTTAGTGGTACTTGTGAACTCTGGGCTGGTCAAGTGTTCCTCATCTTCCACCAGATTGATAATTGTTGATGGAGATACACTTTTCCCCTCATAGAGTTTGCGTTGCACTCGTTTCAATAGAGTTTCCTTGAATGACCTGACCCTGTATACCTCCCTTCTATTGCCGCTTTCACCTTCGCTCTGCAGAACTACATCGGTGAGGTCTAACATTGTCACCTCCACCAGCGGTACTCTTTTGGCCAATCTTGCTCTTCTTGCTCTCGCGTGAATCACTTCAGCATTGTTTGTAGTTGGAACGCTCGCGAGTCCTTCTTCTGTCATGTCTCCCATTCCACCATGGAGATGTGGTCCTCATGCTTGATCCACCAAGACAGCCATGTCTTCAAAGCACGAATGTTTGACGCTGTCCTTCCCAAAAAGACTCGAGAATTGCTAGTTGTTCTTTTTAGATTGTTCATTCAGTTGCAGGCCAGGCACAAGCAAGCTTCATGTGTTCTTCACGGTGTTCTTTGCGATTCATTTCTTTGTCACCTGATGCACGGATTGCATAAAGTGAAACAGACAGCTTCTTTCCCTCCTTTCATCTTTGCTTTGTTGTTAAATACTTGTGCAAGGCTATCCATATCGCTCCAACCTCATCCGACATGAAACCAGCAAAGTTACATTCTCCAAACCCTGTTTTTACAAACCTCTAGCATTGTGTTCAAGAACTTCAGCACTGCAACATTATCTTCACGGCACATATCTGCGTAAGCTATAGTCACCATGGATCTGACACTATAAGAGAGCATTAGATAACAAAGATTAAAAGTGTTATGAAGAGTTCTACAACTTAATGCATAAAGGTATTCCAATTGTCCCAGTCTGGTATATGGTGTGTGTGTCCAGAACAACCCATTGATCATGAAGGTCTCCTCCACTTTGACACCTTCTGATGTAGTCAACTCCTGAACCCGGTCCCTCAACTGTCATTTTGAAGATCAAGGCTGCTCCTCAGCACCATGCAGTTCCATCCTGGAACATGTATGACGTGAATGAAAGGTATTGGCAACTTTGTCTTCAGCTCCAGAAGACCCTCGTAACCCTCTCTAAAGTGTGTCTCCTTCTGTCTTGATTGTGTAATCCAGTCCCGAGTCCTAAAGAAAAGGTCACGTCAGTGTGTAGAGATCTAAAGAAAAATACCTTCGATGGTTTTAAGAGGTTCAAGTTTTGAGAGTAAACCAGTGTATGAGACTTCTCCTCCTTCCTTGAAAAGTTCTTCAAAGATGAGCTCACGTGCAGCTTGAAACTCAATCACTCGTTGATTGGTTCGCGACTGCTCTTTACCACGTTGCTGACACTAGATCTGGCACGCTGAACGTTTGAAGCTGACACTGAGGGGCTGACTGGATGCTGATGAACACCTCTGTGAATGAACAACCTTGTAAAAGAAATGTCGTTGGCAGAATGTAGTACACATAAGCCGGACAAGTGTGCACTAGCAATGGCTCCTCTCCACAATGCTTACATTTCATGCCTTTTACTTTGCCTGACTCAGTTGTCTTTGCCTTCTCCACAGCACCCTTGAAGTGACATTCATTTGCTTTCTTCTCAAAAGCCAAGTAGTAGGATTGATGCATTTGAGATGTCCGACACATGAACTTCGACTGACTCGCTAGAACATGCCAGTGTGTTGTGCTCGGGTGTGTCCAATGGTAGCAGCCATCCTTGCGATTCATCCCCAAGTACTTCTCTTGCTTTCTTTCTTTGGAGGAAGTTCGTAAATGACATTTCCATTGTATATCTCGGTAGTTCAAAGACTCGTTTAACTTCAGACGAACCAATGAGATCCTTCCCTATCCTACATTTGTCTGCTCTTAGAAGACACACCAGCATGGATTCCTCACGCTCCTTTGTCCGCAACCTGAACAACGCCCTTTGGGCACAATGTGTAAAAGACAAACTGGTTTGATGCATTGCCTTCTGGTAACAACTCCACATCTTCTCCAGAACTCGCAGAAACTGACATCAATTGAACCACATGTATACTGAACCAACAAGGAATGTTGAAAGCAAAGTGAAGATCATGTTCAAACACAAAAGCATTTCCATCTTCATCGACTGGGAAATCTTTGTCAATGCCTTCATAGGTAACTCTGGCCATGACAACGCAAGGAGAAAGCTCGGTGGTTTAGGAAAGCAAAGCAAAAGATTAAACACACTTCGTTCGCCAAAAAAAATTATAATCGTTGATAATAAACGTGAATACACTTTTGTATATAATTAATTCTATGCTGCCCAGCTCACAGTGTTCTTAATCCTGTCCTCTCTAGTATCACCGATTAATTTAATTATTACCTTTTATGATTTGAAATATCTTCACCTTTACCAATTATTCACATATTTTAATATTAACCTAAATTTAATTACATTTATTCTATAGGGTTACTATTTTCATTGCGGCTAGGGTTTTTTGGTAATATATTTACTGTTTCATTGGCTAGGGTTTTTTCTATCTCAGATCTGATATCTGAAATTCCTCCAAGGGGCTGAGAGGAGCACGCCATCCATTTCGAGTCGATTCGTGTAGCGCCCAAGTAAACATCAGAATTTTGTGCCGATTTAGATTGTCGGCACCATCTGCTAGTCGGCAGCCACAAGGTTTGTGCAATTTCTTTTTCTTTAATTTGTGGCTCAAGTATCCATATCACAATGTGTTTTTTTTATGCCAGAGTTGAAGGGTCTTCCCATTTGTGCGTGTGAGAGAGACGGCACCATCCTGGCTCAGTGCAACACAAGGTTGTTCAATTTCTTTATTTTTGATTTGCGACTCAAATATCCATCACAATGTTTTTTTTCAGAGTTAAAGGGTCTTCCCATTTGTGCCGTGAGAGATAGCACCATCCTGCTCAGTCGGCAGCCACAAGGTTGTTCAATTTCTTTATTTTTGATTTGGCTCAAGTATCCATATCACAATGTTTTTTTTTTTCAGAGTTAAAGGGTCTTCCCATTTGTGCCGTCTGAGAGGGCACCATCCTTCTCAGTCGGTAGCCACAAGGTTTGTTTAATTTCTTATTTTTTGATTTGCGGCTCAAGTATCCATATCACAATGTTTTTTTTTTTTTTTTAGAGTTAAAGGGTCTTCCCATTTGTGCCGTTGAGAGGGACGGCACCATCCTAGCTCAGTTGGCATACTTCTTACATTATCTCTTCAGTGCCGTCTGAGAGGGTCGGCACCAACTAGTCTCAATCGATAGGATTTGCTCTTCTACTTTTTGTGATGACTAAGAGGGTGACACCATCTAGCTTAGTTGGAAGCCACAAGGTTAGTCATCTTTGGTTTTTATTTTTCCTTTTGTCTCCGAATCAATTGACTTGTGTGTTTGCTTTCCAGAGTTTGCAAAATGGTGAGAGCTTCAAAACTCTACAAGAGATTATGCCTGATGAAGAGCCACGGGAAGAGAAGAGGATAAAGCACAAGCGAGGAAAGAGAGGAGAACCATCTAATGTAGCAAAGGAGGATCCTCCAGTGACTCAGTCTGGAGTAGTACCAATTAGCAGGAGCAGCCTCCATCAACCATCACAGATTTCCCGAAGAGCTCGTCATAGTTGCCTCCTTCATTCACTGAGGTTGTAGTTCTGAACGAGCAAGTACAGATGATAGAGGCAGTTGAAGCTCTTTCTTCTTTTAGCAAGGACGACTTGGAGGAGGCAGTTAGCAAAAAGAGAGGCCGTGGGAAAGCTGATCCAAAAGGCAAGAAGGCGAAGAGCGATAAGGAGCCAAAGGAGTTATACAGCATACCGGCCAGCCTGCATTTGGAGAGCTCAATGAACTTGCTTGACAAAATTACTATCAAGGGACATGGTGATCCTCATGATGTGCCAATCTGTAGAATGCATTTGAATGAGGAGGTTCGACGAGTGAACCTAGGGGACTTGGACATGCTGGTGTCATCGTTGAAGAAGGCTGGTTATCTACGCAACACGGCCTTGTTCATTCTGTCCATCGGAGATCCACTCACTGCTGAGGAGCTATCAGAGCTGTCGAAGGACACGGTTCAGTATGAGCAGCACTAGTTTTGAGCAAGCTCTTACTTAGCCGGAGTACAAACAGTGGGCTTCGAGGCTGTCAAACCGGAAGTTCAGCTGTTGAGATGGAAACCATAGGCTACAGGCTTTGCAGAAGCTCTACCGAGAGGATGCAGAGGACAACCAACGATGGGATTCATGTTTGATCAAGTTTCATCCACAGAGAACCTTGACAATCTTCAACTGGTTTCGATGTTCCAATCGATAAACATGTGAGTATTTTCTTTTCTTTTCATTAAGGGTCTAGACTTATAGTTTCAATGAACAATCTTCAGCAACATCTGTGCAAACAAACTACCACATATTCTCCTCGCTATAAAGGCGGTCTGCACTAGTATTGAAGGAACTCAGAAAATCCTCGAGTCACTCACGGAGGTTGATCGTCTTGAGGTGTGGAAGTGGAAGGAGAGTGCAATAGGAAAGACAGCTTGGCATCCTCTTCCAAACCTGATCTGCGCAAAGATCCTTTTCAAGGTAACCTTCGGTTTGATTGATAGGAAAGAAGTTTTTAACTTATTCTATGTGCAGAACGAGATCGATGATGATCTCGATAGAGCAGTCACTAGCGCTAAAGGTAATCCACAGCTTGAACTAAACCTGAAGCAGCTAGTGTACAAGAAGCATGACAAGCGTATGCACAAGTTCCTCTCTATCATAGACCCAGAGTTGGGGGAGGAGTGGTTCTAGAAGGTGATGAACACATCTCATAAGTAGTGTCACTGGATGGGCATTGAGAAGTTGTACGTGATGTCAAAGGCAAAGATTTCAAACATGCTGCGACTCTGATACTTGAACAAGCTTACTCGTCTCGAATCAAGGCAGAACAATAGACACTTGGGCTACCAGGCATGCAAGACAAAGAGTGGATCAAGTGGTTCACCTTGGACTTATATTGGAAGGTTGTGCACGAGGAAGCCATTCAGATCCTTAAGGGACTGTGAGAGTGGTTGATGGTGGTTAGACACCGTCACATGGCCAGCCAGCGTGGACACCAGCCATCATGGACGAGCGATGGGACGAAGTGTCGGATAAGAGAGGTACCTCAGGTACGAACTGATAGCGACCGATGTCAGGTGGCAGCGTAACCAAGTGTAGATCCGATCGTCCAGACCAACTACCAGGGTACGTAGGACAACACGCGTGAGGGAGGCACATAAATGTGACAGGCAAGACTCTGTCACCAGGCGGTAGACTAGTAGGAAGGCGCCACTTGTACTTAGGGTCTAGCGTTAGGTAACCCACTATATAAGCAGGAAGGCGGGTAGTGGGTTGGGGTCTTTTAGGAGTCAAGTTTGTGTCTTATATCTTGCTCCTCTGTCGGAGATAGTTTGTACTCGGACAGGCAATATAATATATCAATATTCCTTCTATTCACCTTACAAGCGAGTGTTCCCCGCTTGTCCTACTCTTGGGCTCAGCAACACTCTTTGCCAAATCACCATAGTAGAACCCCCCTACCTTGTACATGGGCCCTCACGACATCCGGGGAGGCCATCTAATACCTTCCACCACTTCGAGGTAAGGCCAGCTTGCCAGTCTAGACCCCTAGAGTTGGACGCTCTCCACAGCATCGTGGCGACCACTGTAGCTTCATAAGAAGCACCATATCTGGCCTGCGGAGTCCCCAATGACCATTTGTGGTGACTACGGAAGGATAGATAGTACACACAGATGGAGTTCACTGTAGCAAGTAGAGTTGCGGCCCGAAGAAGAGCCGGGATTAACTCGTTCGAACAAATAGAGATTGACGAGCAATAGCTAGCCAAGAGAATGCAACGGGCCGGCCGAGGGAGGTTGATGGAAGGCGGCAAGGCACCTCGGTTGCCTCAATTGGCCCTGCCTCACCTATCGAGGGAACGACGAAAATGCTGCATGGCCAAATCTCCGAGCAGTGGTAAACCTGGGCACCAGCGGCAGAGGCGTTCACACGCTGTCGATAAGGAAGAAGGATATGAAGGAACGCAGCATGTCCGGATGACAGTCCAGGCATGGCAGCATGCAGGTATGAACAGCACCCGGACGGGCGACTTCGCCCGACAATAACCTATGATGCAGAATGGGATGGATGACAAGACGATGAAAGCCCTCCACCTCTCGATGTAGGCGAAAGTGATGGCCATGAAGAGCCCCACACCAAAGAGCAGAACCTGTGTTTAACAAGTACCCCCAAAGGAGAAAACCTCGCACAGGACAACCCCAAGAAAGGGCAGGCCTGCAACGGAGGCAGGAATCTCAAGGGGCAAAAGAAACACGAATAGTGATGGGGGACGTGAGCCGGAAGTCCAGTGTGACCAGCACCATGATAGACGTAAGGTAGGAAACTTAGGGCCATCGTCACCACCAGGGTGATGTAGGGGGGCCGTGTCTGCCCGAAAAGAGGGGAGGAAGAGCCTCATCCGGAAGGCCCCAGTAGGGAGGGGCATCGATTACTAACAAGGCAACTTCTGCACCAGGAGTTCAGCCGATTGAACGACATAGCAGGCCAGGGTGGTTATCAGGATGAGAACCCAAGGCTTCAGAAGGCCATGGTACACATGGGACGACCACCTGTGCGAAGGCGACTAGATGTTGACGAGCTAACGAATTGGGAGGAGGCACCAGAAAGAGGGGCCACACAGTGGCCACTTTGGAGAAGAGACGAGAGGAATTCGTCCAAGGGCAGGAGAGATTTGCCCGAGCGACTAGTATCGCACCGGCACTGCGAGGGAAATCCGCCAGGGCACACGGCAGAGCCGCAACCATCATAGACGGGGGGATACCGTCTTGGGGCGAGGAGGAATCACCGCATCAATCACGACTGTCTAGACGTCGTGGGGAGATTCCACGCACGGTCCTACAGCTGGAGGAGGGAATACCGTCCAGCCAAGGTAAGCCGCACCACCAGCCGTTAGGTTGGTCCCGCGGAGGGGACCTCGAGGGACAACCAGGAGGAGCCCGTCCTCATCACCCACCCTCAACGGGAGGGTAGGGCTGTGAGGAAGGAGAAAGGTACCTACAGAATACTGGGACGTGGACTACACCGCGTCCGAAGTGGAGGGTCCGGATCGAAGGACTTCTCAGGCGCAACGGGACGCCATGGGAACCAACCTGGTTACCTTACTAGCCCGCGCGCTATATCAAATGCAGGAGAGCACCATAACAGTGCCCTTACCGCATTCCATGGAGCGAAGGGGGAAGACGCAAACCAACACGTACACAAGTTTGAACAGGTGTGCGAACTTCGAAGTGTAATCGACAATCATAAGAAGCTAAGTGCCTTCGCATGCACTCTGAACAAGAAGGCACATGCCTGGTGGATGCGATTCCACAAGGCAAACGAAGGAGCTCGTTGGGAGACCGCATGAAGGCGTTTCTGGATGCCTTCTGAGAGGAAAAGAGTAAAGAGGAGGTGATCCACAAGCTAACGAGCTTGAAACTGAAAGCAGGAGAATCGGTTGATGAATACACGGTCCGCATGCTGGGGTATATCGCCCGGCTAAGAGACGCCCCAGTTGACTTGACCAAGAAAATGTGGTATCAAAAGGACTGCGGCCGGAGATCTGCAAGTGGATCGGCTTAGATGACGACCGGACGTTCGACAAGTTACTCCGATACGCCAAGAAGCCTGAGAAGCGGGAAGCTGAAAGACGCCAAGAAAGAAAGGTGCAAGACAAATCGGACGCAGAAGGGGCCAACGACACCACCACGACGAGGAAGGCCTCTCGGACGTTCCAATCCGACATGAAAGGAGAGACAGAAGGGGCCAGGGAGCACGAGCAATCCCAACAAAGAGAGACGTATAGAGCGGTCACAAGGCAAGAGGACCTGGCGGCGACTCTTGCTCAGTTTGGATACACAGCGCATAGGGATAGATATTGCAAAGTATGTAATGTCCATGGATCCCACAAACAGATGATTGTTACCAGCTAACCAAGCTCCTAAGCAGCACGCCACCTTAGATCGGTGCCTAGGTCATCGAGCGATAGGAGGCGGATCACCTGGGGGACCGATGGTATGGGGGCCGTGGTGGTGGCCAACCCCACGCAGATTGCGGTCAGGAGACTGCAACCAGAGGTCGTGCTCCGGAGCGACAACAAAACCGACCAAGATATGACGACAAAAATAGATGGTCGGAACGCCAGGAGTTGAGATGCACGCTGTGCAACGAACACCATCCATTGTATCGATGCCCCTGGATCGCGATGCTCAAACCCATGCTGGAAGCACATGTACCAAAGCCACAGGGGTGACCAAGGGACCAGCCCCGGCCACAGCAACACTAGGTCCCACACCACAGCCCACCATGTAAAGACGTCACCCCCGAGTTGCAATGCGGGGCAATCACGAGGTCACAAGCCCAATAGATGAGACGACCAGTTGACTTGGAGGAGGAAGACAACAGGGAGTCCAGTGAGGAAGTGGCAGCCGAACTTGGGAAACCAGGTCAGTGGGAGCAAAGACGCACTAAAGTGGAAGTGGCTGCAGAACAAGTGAGACTAGCACAGGGCGCAGAGGCCAGGGGCACGACGGGATGCACGAGGGTCCTTGCTGGGAAGATGTGAGAAACTCAGGTGTTGGTAACCTTAGGAGAATTGCTACGGTTATCCCTAGGGCTGTATGAAGTCCTCACCAGAGAACTGCATGGGCCCACAGTCGTGGCCCCAAGGGTCGCAACAACAGGTAGACTTTGTAGACGATGTACCGGTCATACATGTCCAAGTGGCAGGCTGCACAGTCCACAATGTGATCATAAATGGGGATCAGGCGTAAATATCATGTCCACAGAACTCCATCAACAACTGGGATGCCACCCCGGAGCCCTCACCCTTCCTCATACGCATGGCAAACCAAGCAAGTGGTCCCTAAGGGCATCATGAGGGAGGTAAGCATTAGGATCTAGAGCATCAAGTTCCTGATAAACGTGGTCGTCCTTGACATGCACGCAAAAGGAGGGTTCGACTTACTTCTGGGCTGGCCGTGGCTCCGGGGCGCAAGGGTACAACATGATTGGGAGAAGCAATGGATTCAGTTTCCCATCAAGGAGGGGGTCATATCTGTTACTGCGAAACAAGTCTCGGCGCCACCCTCGAAATCCCGACCCCAGGAATACCATCTCCCAGACTAGGAGAGGGGCTGGATGATGAGGAAGAAGCGGCCATCCTAGCATGTTTTGCCAGAGCTATTCGTCATAGGAGAGGTGGATCCTCGACAGGAAGTACGGGAGTCGACCGCTACGTACCTAATGACTCGGCTAGAAACCGGAGCAGACACTCTAGAAGCTCAAATCCGAGGTGGCTGTTCTGTGGAAAGAAATGCGGAGTATAGCCCATCGGCCTAGGAAGAGTACCGTAGCAAGCCGATGTATGGGTGGAACATAACTCCCAAAGCAGCGGTCAAGCAGGTCAACATAGGCACTGATGAAGACCCCCGACTAGTTAAATGTTAATGCTCACATCGGAGAACAGCTAGGATAGCAGATTACTGATTGTCTCCATAGATACAGGGAGGTATTCGCCTGAACCAATCACGACCTAAGGGGAGTTGTCAGAGTTTTAACCCAAAGGGCCAACATATGGCAACACGTGGCTGCCAGGTGGCCATTTGGCGTCATCACCCTGTGTGAGCAACACTAAGTTTCCCAAAACAACCCCAACAACCTCTAGGGTTAGACTCTAATGCCAAGTGGATAGGAGACTTAGGGTTTAGCCTAAGTCTCCCTAGAATGTCTGCCCCAGAACCCTTGAGGGATAACCCTAGTTGACTTAGGGTTTAGCCTAAGTCTCCTTAGAGTGTCTGCCCCCAAAACCCGAGGGATAACCCTAGTTGACTTAGGGTCTTGCCTAGAAGACCTAAACAGGCTCATGCCCTAACCCCCATCAAGGAGACGTTGTGTTTCCACACATACCCCCATGACAGAGCTAAGGCATCGTCACTTACCCCTTGAGGATCACCCTCATCCAGGAGTACAACCCCTTTAGGGCGACAAGGGGTACCCTGAACCACGACTAACCCCTAAGGGTTTGAGTGGCCAAGTTATACCCTAGACCTAGGGCTAGTACTTAGTGAGGACACGAGTGTGCGTAGGCGACACGAGTGTTCTGCTAAGCAAACTCCCTAAGGCTAGGTTTGGGATAACCCTAAGCACATGACCTTGCGAGTGCCTCACGAAAGGGCTCCTGCTAACATGTTTAGGTTGTTCAACCCTTGAATTCCAAGGAGAACACTCCCCTAGCCAAGTGTGCCAAAGCACACCTAGTTATGAGACCTAACCTCCCTTGAGCGGATGCCCAAGGCTTAGCACCCTAGTGCAAGCACAAGCATGTCTGTTTGCTAAAGTATCCAACCCCTTGGACAAGCCCATGACATAACCCCAAAGGGCGTGCCTCGGCGTTGTACCATGTGACGTTTAGCCCAGTGTCACATCTCCATGTGACACTGCCTTCCCATGTGGGCTATCATGCCATAGCCCTTAGATTCAAGTTGCACCAAGTGCCACAAACGTGGCTCCTAAATGCCAACTCTAGAACCCCTCAATGAACCCTCAGGAACTAGGTAACATGAACCTGTCAAACAAGATCCCACGCCCACAGTTGGACAAGGACACGGATGTGCCTTGCTTGGCCGTGAGTGGCACACTAGCTTGACGTGGAGGAGGAGGCTGGAGACAAGCCTCAACCTCTGCCTCTTGGAACGTGCATTCCGACAAGACCTCCCAGGCATGGATTCGCCAACGTTAAGGGTAAGCTACCCCGAAGGTGGGACGTACCCCTGGCATCTGGAAGTTAGGGCGGCACAACAGAGGGTTGTGCCTTACGACACAAGCTAGAGCTTGCACCGGGAGAAGAGCGAGCTCAGTCATGAACCCAGGAACCCTCACTCCTATACTACCTTATTTATGTGACAGAGGCCCCCCCCCTGTTTTCCTGTTTACATAAGTGGGCTAGCACTGAAATCTCATTCCCAGAGGAACATACTTGGTGAGTTATCCATCGACCCCTAAACCCTAACCTGTCAAACCTGGGGGTATTTCTAAGCATATCCGACATGCCGAACTCACCGGAACTAGCCATTAATCCAACCGGGACACGAAAACCAAGGTAAGAGTTTTCTAGATGGAAGTGCTAGCTTCGCCCAGAGTTTCTTGCAAATACCTAATGACACCCGGCCGGACCATCACTAGATATCCAAGTGCACTGTTTCTTCTACACCTAGGGCTTATCAACATAGTACAGTAGGTAACAACAGTCAACGTCCAAAGTAAAGAGAGTCATAGTAAAAACTATGACACACTCCCCGCCTTTGAAAATGTCAACGTCCTCGTTGACGTCCAACTCCAAGACTAGATAATGTTAGAGAAAACTAACCAAAACTAACATATCACTCTATGCGGAGTCAGCCAAAAGTTCACATAATTTTTTACCCCCCTTGCATTACGCGAAACCAAGTACTTCAGAACCGTCGTTCACTAAGTCGTAAACCTAGCTGCCGGAGGCACCACCTGCGACATGAAGTCACTTGGAGACCTTTTGCACGTCTGCAAAGTCTGTCACCCGACGCACACAACACAATGGTTAATTTCTTTACTTAACTAGAATTTATATTGGAGGCCTCTAGTTAGTGTTGTTGCCGGCCCCTTGGTTAACAAGAAATAAAGACTTGCTTTATTCCTTAATATTAAATGCTGTTGACGACCTCTGTCGTCTAACACACAAAGCACTTCTCAAATGCTTGACCAAACACCTTCGCATTTCTTTTGATTTTCCAATGGTCCCACATCTCCACATGTTACATATTATAGCTTACATCTCTGCATCCCTCGGTGCTTCTCATTACCCCTTTTCATAAGGGTCTGCTACTATACCTATCTCTCATTAGTATATAGCTACGCAGACTAAGTATGAGACTTTTATCGGAATCAAGCTCTTTTCCGATATAAGAGTACAAGTCGTAAAAACCCTGTTCTTTGTAAACATGTCAATCTGGCCAGAGGCGATCACAGAGGCGCATGGCTGTACACATGTATACAACAAGGTCTTGCCAACCAACTGCCATTCACTTGGTGTGTTATTAACATAAATTTATTCCCGATAGGAATCAAATTCAGTCAAATGCAACCAAGTGTGATAGCCTACCATTCGTCTTTCGCAACCACTTTGTACTCTTTCATAACACCGACCAGTTCAGGGACCAGATAAGCTAACATACCTTTCTTACAAACCAATGTGGAAACCAGGAAATTCAACCCATCTCTAGTGCCTCAATCGACAATCTTTAGATAACACGTTCTTAATTGTCACTCTCATTGTACTCATTCCCAAAGAGCACACATACTAGATGCCATTCAATACTTCCTAACTCTTATCACTAAGTTCAAAATACAAATTTTAAGACTTAGTTTCCACGATAAGAGTCTCTGAACTCGAATACTGCACGCCTCCATAACATTATATTTATTTCCAACTCTTAAACTGATTTCGTAAATGTTTCTCAACACTATACCGAAGTATAGCATTTTCACTAATTAAGCAACTAGTGTTTTTGATAAACATCTTTTTAAACTAATCCTTATTCTATAAATAGTGCAATTTCGATATTGATACTCTCGAATGGATAATGATCGTTTTAACGTTCAAATCCTAAGCTTATCAACTAGTTGTTATACTAGTGGATATAAACTTACAATCATATCAATTTATCAAAATGCTACAACTAATATAGACATGGTCTTAGTTTACATGAACCGAACTTCAATTTTGAGACAAATATAATGTTATGACAGTATTTCGAGGAACTTTGTTCAGAGACTAAGAGGAATCATGAACTAGTGTCTGGTTCATCTAATTGATTTAGTAAGATATCAACCTCCACATAAATGTTATCATAACACTGAAGTGTTATATCAACTTCATGTTTTAGTCATACCTTATAATTCAATAGATCTCCCCAAACATGAATAAAATATCTAGTTCAGTACATTGAACTAAGATACATTATTCACTCTAGACACCTAGCAATCCAGAAAGTATCACATTGCCCCTCAAGCAATGTATTGAGAAATGTCTCATTTCTCAACTAACTTGAAAACACGTTTCAAGTTATAACACTAAGGTAGTGCCTTACCAAAGTGTCAGACTCAAATCTTGAGTCTTTATATTATATGATTACGGCCACCTCATGTGATCATAACCAAGTTTGATATTGAGCGCTCCAAACTCAATATTGAAGAGATATATACCATACTTTGACAAGTCATTTATAACCAATCTTGAAAAGATTGTCACAAATTCTGCCAAAGTTTAGAATATAAATATCTCAACAGATGAGGTGATAGGAAACCTCATATTCTCGAACCGGATATTGGACGAACCTTGAACTACAATCATCAAGAAGGGACACCATCTTCTTGAGCTAATCCCGCTACACAATATCATACTTACAAGAATATTGAACCAACTCAAGGAACACCATCAAACCTTGAGATAGAACTAACAACTAACCCAAGGAATACAATCAAACCTTGAGTCAAGAATAGTTCTATTTTTCAATATTCCGAAAGATTGAAGATACATACTTTATTTGTTCTTTAAGTGCCCACATTTGCGACCATGATGCAGAGTCAAGAAACCGTCTTTTGAATAATCGTATTCGACTCTAAAATGAAATTGATATTGAAAATCAATATCAACTTTAATTCTCATCGAACACCGACTCTCTGAGGAGGTACATGCACTTAAACCTCCAATGGAAATCCGACTATTACTAGCTCATTGGTAATTCTCAACATAAGTTATAAACTTAGCAAGTTTCCTTACTTAGTCGATAAACAAAGTGAAGAATCCCAAATCATGCTCTTCTTAACCAAGGAATCACCCTTGTTCAAGACTTCTCCCCACATTGCAAACAACGTTACAGTTTCAAGATTAAAGAGTTAACAATGAAAATGCACAAGTGTGCGCCGAACGCCTTCACTATGCAAGTCCTTCATTACTCAGTAAACTAAAAATGTAAACGTATGTTTCCAACATTACTCTTTCTGATAGATCATGCCATCTATCCCAAAAGTTGCATTGATAGGGATGCAACATTAAATCCGTCTACTGCCAAAATATATTATTCTATCCCATTCTTAAGATCCCACATGAGATAACTTCATAATCAAGTTAGTTGAGCTAGCTAACTTGAATACAAAGTGCGCCTTACAACAACTAAGGTTTCAAGTTGTACTTTGTTCAAATCAGGACGACTTGAACTTAGTAAACTATTTCACCTAATGTTACTTGCAGCTAGCGTCATCAAATATTGCCATCGGACAATACTTTGATTACATTGGATCTTCGAACCAACTGCTTAACATATTCATCATATGTTAATAGACATTCGTTGTATTATAAGTTCATCACCATAGTCTGCTTCTAGAGTTACACTCTCGGAAACATGCACTATAATAAGAGCTTATTTTACACTTTATGTCAAAATGTAGTGTTCATTCTTATGTTTGAATATGCCCCTTCTCCCGAAGTCAAAGATGCACTTCTGAACATAAGTCTTTCCCCGTTTGAACACTATTGAACGATATTGAATCTTGACCTAAGCCAAAACTCAATGGACACTGTCTGTTTCCAAATCATGTGTTATCCCAAATTCAAACACCTTAAAGAAAAAAAAAAATTTTCAATAATGTGTAGACTTAGGATATCACAAGCCCTTCACAAGACTTAGTTTGTAAGCCAGAACAAACTAACACACGTCTTGTGGAAGTATATGGTAAAGTAACCAAACATAAGGTAAAATAACCTGGCATACAACTTGGAAGTTGCCTTCCAAGTGCTTACATTAAGTCCATAACCCACACCCACTTATAAGTAGTGTACTTGAAGAGTTATAGATCTCAGGACCAACTCTCCACAGAATTCAGACATTAGCCGAAAGTGATAGAGTACTTCAAAATTTAGAACTAACTAAACCCTAAAATACACTACATTTACTACGACCGCAGAGAATAGGCTCCGATACCAATTGTCAGAGTTTTAACCCAAAGGGCCAACACGTGGCAACACGTGGCTGCCAGGTGGCCATTGGCGTCATCACCCTGTGTGAGCAACGCTAAGTTTCCCAGAACAACCCCAACGACCCCTAGGGTTAGACTCTAATGCCCAAGTGGACAGGAGACTTAGGGTTTAGCCTAAGTCTCCCTAGAATGTCTGCCCCCAGAACCCTTGAGGGATAACCCTAGTTGACTTAGGGTTTAGCCTAAGTCTCCCTAGAGTGTCTCCCCCAAAACCCTTGAGGGATAACCCTAGTTGACTTAGGGTCTTGCCCTAGAAGACCTAGACAGGCTCATGCCCTAACCCCCATCAAGGAGACGTGTGTTCCACACATACCCCTGACAGAGCTAAGGCATCGTCACTTACCCCTTGAGGAATCACCCTCATCCGGGAGTACAACCCCTTTAGGGCGACAAGGGGTACCCTGAACCACGACTAACCCCTAAGGGTTTGAGTGGCCAAGTTATACCCTAGACCTAGGGCTAGTACTTAGTGAGGACACGAGTGTGCGACACGAGTGTTCTGCTAAGCAAACTCCCTAAGGCTAGGTTTGGGATAACCCTAAGCACATGACCTTGCGAGTGCCTCACGAAAGGGCTCTGCTAACATGCTTAGGTTGTTCAACCCTTGAATTCCAAGGAGAACACTCCCCTAGCCAAGTGTGCCAAAGCACACCTAGTTATGAGACCTAACCTCCCTTGAGCGGATGCCCAAGGCTTAGCACCCTAGTGCAAGCACAAGCATGTCTGTTTGCTAAGTATCCAACCCCTTGGCGACAAGCCCATGACATAACCCCAAAGGGCGCCTGGCGTTGTACCATGTGACGTTTAGCCCAGTGTCACATCTCCATGTGACACTGCCTTCCCGATGTGGGCTATCATGCCATAGCCCTTAGATTCAAGAGTTGCACCAAGTGCCAAAACGTGGCTCCTAAATGCCAACTCTAGAACCCCTCAATGAACCCTCAGGAACCAGGTAATGTGAACCTGTCAAACAAGATCCCACGCCCACAGTTGGACAAGGACACGGATGTGCCTTGCTTGGCCTGAGTGCTACACCTAGCTTGACGTGGAGGAGGAGGCTGGAGACAAGCCTCAACCTCTGCCTCTTGGAACGTGCATTCCGACAAGACCTCCCAGGCATGGATTCGCCAACGTTAAGGGTAAGCTACCCCGAAGGTGGGACGTACCCCTGGCATCTGGAAGTTAGGGCGGCACAACAGAGGGTTGTGCCTTAACGACACAAGCTAGAGCTTGCACCGGGAGAAGAGTAACGAGCTCAGTCATGAACCCAGGAACCCTCTCCTACTATACTACCTTATTTATGTGACAGAGGCCCCCCCCCCTGTTTTCCTGTTTACATAAGTGGGCTAGCACTGAAATCTCATTCCCAAGGGAACATACTTGGTGAGTTATCCATCGACCCCTAAACCCTAACCTGTCAAACCTGGGGGTATTTCTAAGCATATCCGACATGCCGAACTCACCGGAACTAGCCATTAATCCAACCGGGACACGAAAACCAAGGTAAGAGTTTTCTAGATGGAAGTGCTAGCTTGCCCAGAGTTTCTTGCAAATACCTAATGACACCGGCCGGACCATCACTAGATATCCAAGTGCACTAAGCGGGCCTGTTTCTTCTACACCTAGGGCTTATCAACATAGTACAGTAGGTAACAACAGTCAACGTCCAAAGTAAAGAGGAGTCATAGTAAAAACTTGACAGGAGTACCACCGGAGTTGTGCCAGCACCGAAATTAAACTAAAACCCAACACTCGACCCAGCTGGCAACAACGCTTTTGTATCAACCTAAACTACGCTCGAATCGCCAAACAGGAGATCGACAAGTGGCTTGAAGCGAACTTCGTCTACCCCATCGAGAACTTGGAATGGCTGTCACTAATTGTGATCGTACCAAAGAAGGACGGTCGGCTGAGGATCTGCATAGATTATCGACGTTGAATGCCGCCACAGGGAAGGACCCGTTCCCTATCCCATTCACAGAGGCCATTCTAGAAGACGTAGCGGGCCACGAGATGTACGCGTTCATGGACGGCTTCAGTGGATACAACCAGGTGACGATCGCAGCGGAAGACCAAGCCAAAACTGCATTCATCATGGACTGGGTGCTTATGCCTTTAGAGTTATGCCGTTCGGACTCTGCAACGCTCCAGCCACGTTTCAAAGGTTGATCCAGTGGGTATTGCGGACAACCTCACAGATTTTGTCTGGGCATTCCTGGACGACTTCACAGCTTATGGACCAGCGAAAGACCATGTGAAACGCCTAGAATGGGTATTCTGGCGCTGCCAAGAATATGGGATATCTCTTAACCCCTCAAAGTGCGTATTTGGCATGAAAGTTGCTAGGGCACATCATTTCTAGGGAAGGCATCACGGTGGACCTAGGTTCAGTATGAGCATTGGCCGAAATGCCTCCTCCATAGAACGTCACGGAACTCCGAAGATTCCTGGGGAAAGCAGGGTTCTACTACAAGTTTATCCAAAAGTATGCCGATAGGGCCCAACCAATGACTGAATTACTCACCAAGGAGGCATCGTATGAATGGACCGCCCACTAATAGGCGGCCTTCGAAAACATATAGCGCCCATCCTTTCCACAAGATTGGAACCGACAGTTCACCTGCAAATAGATGGCTCAAGCATAGCAACGGGTGCGGTCCTGTCCGAGGAGGATGATGAGAGGATGCTCCGACCCATTGCATACGGAAGTCGACTCATGACGCCGGCTGAACGCAACTACTCGGTGATCGACAAAGAATGCCTGGTAGTCATTTACAGGGTATCCAAGTTTTGCCACTACCTTCTGGGTAACCACTTCATACTGATCGTAGATCACCATGCTCTACTATACCTCGTGAACAAACCACAGCTCACCGGGAGGCCAACGCGTGGATACCCTCTTGCAGGAGTTCGAGTTTACCGTAGTCCATAAGGCAGGTAAACTGCACATATCACCAAACCTCCTCTCCCGAATAACGAGCGGCGAACTAGCGGAAGCCGTTGATTTCCTCGACATACCAGACGCTGACCTTTTCGGGACAACTGTTGACCAAGGCACATTACCATGAACAACCAAAACCAAGGACCGGCCCAGACGTCCCAGAGTGGCAACGACCGATATGGCACTACCTCATCAGTGGGTTAAATGGCCTCTCCAGCACATCGATAACACATAGATAGAGCCTGGCCCGAAGGTGCTTACAGTTCCAGCTAATCAGGATCAGCTATACAAGCGAGGGAGGGATGACATACTCCGGAGATGCCCACTGACATGGGAAATTCTTGAGATTGTCGAGGTAGCTCACGTAGGATCGGGGCAGGACACTTCGGGGGAGACAAAATGGCCAGGAAGATCCTACAAATCGGACTCTAGTGGCCAACAATCTTCCGAGACGCCACCAAGATAGCAAGGAGCTGTATCAATTGTCAACGAATAGGCAAACCCATGGCAGGCCAAGGCATGAAGTACCACCCCTCGGCAGGAAATGGCGGCATTTGAGAAGTGGGGCTTGGACTTCGTAGGGCCTATCAACCCAAGGGCCCACACGACACACTCCAGGTACATCGTAGTGGCAACGGACTACGCCACAAAATGGGTAGAAGTGAAGGCACTCAAGGAGGCTGTGGCAGGACAGACAGCAAGGTTCATCTATACAAACATTCTGACACGGTTTGAATGCCTACTGGAGCTGGTGTCAGACCAGGGGAGCCACTTCATCAATGAGACGGTCCGAGAATTGGTCAATGCATTTGTCATTAAGCATCGCATGTCAACAGCCTACTATCCACAGGGGAATGGACAGGCCAAGTCCACAAACAAGGTGCTGGTCACCATCTTGAGGAAGCTCTGCCACAGGGAACCCAGGTGTTGGGAAGAGATGCTACCATCGGTGTTATGGGCGTACCAAACAATGTTCAAAACCGCAATGGGAACAACACCCTTCCAGCTAGCCTATGGTCTGGAGGCCATCATTGTCATAGTTTTTACTATGACTCAACCCTTTACTTTGGGGTTTGACTGTTGTTACCTACCAAGTTGTGTGACGAACCCTAGATGTAGTAGGAAACAGGCCCACTTAGTGCACTTGGGTATCTGGTGATGGTCCGGCCGGGTGTCATTAGGTATTTGCAGGAAACTCTAGGTGAAGCTAGAACTTACCTTCTAGAAACTCTCCCCCGGTTTGACGTTCTAGTTATAAAGTATAGCTTGTCAAAATAACGGTTAGGGACACTCCTAGGGTTGACCTAACCCTAGGGTTGCCCTAACCCCACGCCCTAATACCCCCCCCCTAGGAGTTAGGTTTAGGGTTAGGTTAGGACAACCAGTTTCTCTAAGGGCTGGCATTTCCGTGCCAGCCCACTTACTCATTTAGGTAAACAGGGGGGGGGTCCGTCACATAAATAAGGTAGAGTATATGTAGTGAGGCTTCCTGGGTTCAAAAGAGAGCTCGTTAACCTCCTACCGGTGCAAGCTAAGCTTGTGTCGTCAAGGTGCAACCCTCTGTTGTGCCGCCCAAACTTCCACACGACAGGGGTACAACCCACCCTAGGGTTAGACTATCCTTATCGTTGGTAGGATCTTGCCTTTGAGACAAGGGCACGTCACTTCCAAGGAGTTAGCCAGATTCCTTGGTCCGAAAACCTGCTCGCAAGCTCAAAGGTATTGCCCGAGTTCACGTTCCGCAGAACTAGTGGTTGAGGCCTTGCTTCGGCCGCCTCAACCACGCCAAGCTAGGAACGACACCTAAAGCTCGGCTAGTCCGTGTATCCTGATCCACAAGGTGAGTCTCGTTCGTGGGCTTAGTCAGTTAGGGGTTGGAGTTCCTAAGGCTTGGGTTCCTAATACGGGTTATTTTACCAGATTCCGTGGGGTTTCCAGAGAGGGGATTCCAGGGTTGGCACCTGGCAAGCCGCCTTTGTGGCACTAGGTAAAAACTCTGACAATTGGTATCGGAGCGAGTTCTCTGCGGTCAGTAGGACTGCCTTAAGTTATAGGGTGTTTCAATGTTTAGATAACTCTAAATTCTTGTTATACTCTATTGCTTTCGGTTGACATGTCTGTATTCTGCGCAGAGAGTTTGATCCTGTGAGTTGTCAAACTTCAGAGAACACTTGCTCAGTGAGTCGGCGTGAGATTCTAGGTATGTCCGAAAGTCTTATGCTAGTTTAAGCTGATGTGTGTGGGTGTACAACCTGTGCAGGGTGTTTCCAGTTTCACATTGGGAATATTCCAAGCATATTCTCCGAGTGTTGACACTAGGGTTTAAAACGATGAGCAAGAGAAAGCAACCAGAGCCTGAGGTAGAGAGGGCTGTCGCAGAGGCTCAAAATGAGGAGATGGATGAGGCTGATCCAGGTTGACCCCCTAGGGTTAGACAACGACCTGGTTGGCGAGAAATAATGATGGATGCCCTAAATGAACTTCGAGGGGATGTTCTGGGGTTGAACGACCGAATCGATAATGTTGCCGTTCGGATTCCAACGAATACAGCAGTGCCAGATGTTCCGCAACCAGACACACGGAAAAGGAAGAAGAAGCATGACTCAGAGTCAGGTTCCTCTGAATCAGATTCTTCGACAGAAGTAGTTGGTGGAGGTCCCAGTAAATTCAAACCGGTAAAGCCTTCGAATTTCATGGGTCGAAGGATTACAAGGTTTTGGATGACTGGTTGTATGATATGGAAAGCTATTTCGAGGCTGCTTCCGTGAGAAAGACAGAAAAGGTTGCATGTGCCAAGCAGTTTCTTAAAGAAGAAGCTAAGACTTGGTGGCGAATTGTCGAAGGTGAACGTGGATACCGAAACAGCTGGAAGCACATGAAAAAGGAGATCAAAAAGCAGTATATGCGGATGATCTCGGTTTGCGATTGCGTGCTGACCTGGCACTTTGTCAACAGGGAGTTCGGGGAAGTCCTATGGACCATGTTTATCGATTCGAAAGTGTATGGCGATTGGTGCCAAATATGAGTGATGATGAGGCTCGAAGTTGCTTCATGGCTAGCTTGAATGAGAAAACGCGAAGAGAAATCTTAAGGTACAAGCCAACAAGCTATCGGGAATGTCAAGAGGCAGCTCAAAATGTTGCTTATGGCATGTCGTTAGAAGACTTGTACAAAGGGGAGGAAGCAAAACCTAAATCGAGGAGGTTTTCTCCAAAGTCTGGGTTTAGAAGGTTTGATGGAAGACCAACTCAGTCACCATCGAAACGAAGTGCAAGTCCCTTTGTCGGTAGTTCGAAGTTTTCGGACACATCAAGACCCACCGGATTTCGGAAACCATTGGCGTTACCACCTCCTCAGCAAAACCAAAGGATCGGCTCCAAAGTCTGCTCCCCCGCGTTCCGCAGGCGGGGTCGTGAAATGTTATAATTGTAACAAGCCTGGTCATTTTGCTAAAGAGTGTCCGGCACCCTCACAACAATCAGGACATTTCAAGGCGATGGTAGAAGAGGAAGTTGCTGAACCAGAAACGCTTGAAGATCCGGAAGATGAGTCAGAAGAGGTAATGTTGTGCCAGACACAACTTGCCTTATTCGCTATTCAAGACAAAACTGACCCTTTGCTATATTTGACAGGAAGGATACGAGGGGACCGAGTCCGAATGATGATCGATACTGGAGCAACATACAACTTCATATCGACTAGTCTAGCTCGTCGATTGAATTTGGATGTAATAAAGATGTGTGAAATAAAGATCAATTTTGGCAAAGGTTCTCAAAATACTAATAATATAGCAAGGGCAGTTCCTGTCCAAATCAAAGATTGGAAGGCTAAGCTAGACTTAGTTGTCTTGAATATGACGGGGTTTGACTTTGTTTTGGGTATGGAATGGTTCCATAAACATGTAATCGAAATGAGGGGTTCTGAAGACAATCGGATCACGCTTGCAGCAGATAAAGATTGCTCATTTCATTCCAACTGTAGAGACAGTGAATGCAATTCAAGCAGCGAAGTTGTTCTTCCACAAAGTCATAAGAGTGCACGGACTACCGGAAACCATGATCTCAGATCGGGATCCTCGGTTTACGGGGAAGTTTTGGGGGACACTGTTTAAACAGTTTGGTACGATGCTCAAGTTCAGTACAGCCTACCATCCGCAAACTGATGGTCAAATGGAGAGGGTAAACCGACAAGTCGAGGACTATCTCAGATGCTATGTTCAAGGTGATCAACTTGATTGGGCTGAACACTTGGATATGGCTAAGATATGTTACAATAACTCGACACACACTGCGATCGGGTGTAGCCCGATGGAAGTGTTAACGGGGAATAAGGGTGGTATTCCTCAGAGTATGGTGTTACCAAAAGACGATGTCAATCGAGTTCCATCTGTAGCAGAGTTCACTGGACAGTTGTATCGGACATGGGAAGCTGCTCATCAAGCGATGGCTGCAGCACAGGAAAGGTATCATCAGCAGTACGATAAACATCGACGGGATGTAGAGTATCAGGTGGGATATGGTATTGTTGAGTACCAAAAACCTGAGGGTTCCAACGACTCTTTCGAGGAAGTTTCTATCGCACTACATAGGTCCATAAAAGGTGGTGAAGCAAGTAGGGAAAGTGGCTTATGGGTTAGATCTTCCTCCAGAGTTGGAAGGAATACACAATGTGTTTCATGTCAGTTTACTCGAGCCATTCCACAAGGATGAGAAACATCCGGATAGATATCGTAGTTTACGTCCGCCGCCAGAATTAGTTGGTGAGGAAAAAGAATTCGAAGTTGAGGCGATATTAAAGGGAGGAACATTCATGGACGACGAAAACGTAAACGTGAATATCTTGTTAAGTGGAAAGGTTACCCGGCATGCGAGTCGACATGGGAACCATTGGAGAATCTGCAGACGCGATGGAGGTAGTGAATGAGTTTGAGGCGAGGTCTCAAATTGTTGGTAATGATGATCAGAAATAAGTGAACCTTATTTCTTATTAACAAAGGGGCCGGCAACAACACTAACTAGAGGCCTCCAATATAAATTCTAGTTACGTAAAGAAATTAACCACTGTGTTGTGTGCGTCGGGTGATAGACTTTGCAGACGTGCAAAAGGTCTCCAGGTGACTTCATGTCGCAGGTGGTGCCTCCGGCAGCTGGGTCTACGACTCGGTGAACGACGGTTTTGAAGTACTTGGCTTCGCGTAATGCAAGGGGGGTAATAAAACTTGTGAACTTTTGGCTGACTCCGCATAGAGTGATATGTTAGTTTTGGTTAGTTTTCTCTAACATCATCTAGTCTTGGAGTTAGACGTCAACGAGGACGTTGACATTTTCAAAGGCGGGGAGTGTGTCATAGTTTTTACTATGACTCAACCCTTTACTTTGGGGTTGACTGTTGTTACCTACCAAGTTGTGTGATGAACCCTAGATGTAGTAGGAAACAGGCCCACTTAGTGCACTTGGGTATCTGGTGATGGTCCGACCGGGTGTCATTAGGTATTTGCAGGAAACTCTAGGTGAAGCTAGAACTTACCTTCTAGAAAACTCTCCCCCGGTTTGACGTTCTAGGTTATAAAGTATAGCTTGTCAAAATAACGGTTAGGGACACTCCTAGGGTTGACCTAACCCTAGGGTTGCCCTAACCCCACGCCCTAATACCCCCCCCTAGGGGTTAGGTTTAGGGTTAGGTTAGGACAACCAGTTTCTCTAAGGGCTGGCATTTCCGTGCCAGCCCACTTACTCATTTAGGTAAACAAGGGGGGGGGGGTCCGTCACATAAATAGGTAGAGTATATGTAGTGAGGCTTCCTGGGTTCAAAAGAGAGCTTGTTAACCTCCTACCGATGCAAGCTAAGCTTGTGTCGTCAAGGTGCAACCCTCTGTTGTGCCGCCCAAACTTCCACTCGACAGGGTACAACCCACCCTAGGGTTAGACTATCCTTATCGTTGGCAGGATCTTGCCTTTGAGACAAGGGCACGTCACTTCCAAGGAGTTAGCCAGATTCCTTGGTCCGAAAACCTGCTTGCAAGCTCCAAAGGTATTGCCGAGTTCACGTTCCGCAGAACTAGTGGTTGAGGCCTTGCTTCGGCCGCCTCAACCACGCCAAGCTAGGAACGACACCTAAAGCTCGGCTAGTCCGTGTATCCTGATCCACAAGATGAGTCTCGTTCGTGGGCTTAGTCAGTTAGGGGTTGAGTTCCTAGGCTTGGGTTCCATACGGGTTATTATTTACCAGATTCCATGGGGTTTCCAGAGAGGGGATTCCAGGGTTGGCACCTGGCAAGCCGCCTTTGTGGCCAGGTAAAAACGCTGACAATCATGCCATGGGAGTTCACCATACCCAGCTTACGGACGAGCTTGGACCACAGGATCACAAACGAACCAATGACTGCGTGGAAAAGACTGGAACAGCTAGAACAACTAAACGAAGTACGATTCCTAGCACAGTTGATGAGAGAAATCGACAACAGTAGACCAAACAAGCGAGAGACAGGAAAAAGAAACTCTGAGAATATAAACCAGGACAGTGGGTATGGTGGTTTAAGGAACCACAAGCACTCCGGAAAGGCAAATTCCGGCCAGGATGGAAAGGACCATATGAGGTGCTAAAAACCTTTCGACAATGCACGATTCTCTTGGGGGCCAATGGGCAGCCGTTACAACAGAAGATTAACGGCAACCATCTCAAGCCATACATTCACTCGACAAGAACCCTTGCTTGGGGAAACGAGAGAGAGAGGTAAACCCCACGAGCCTTCAGGGTGAAGGCACGGCCGGAGTAGTGGCGTTAAGAACCGGGGGAAGGGGCACTCAATAGGAGAGTGGGGACCCCAGTCCCACACGAGTGGCCAACTCACAGGGTCACATGGTTCACGAGGGTGGACCACACGTGTGAGCACTTAAAACGGGCAATAATGGTAGGCAACACCATTAATGCCCTGATTATGGCACGTGGAAGGACGCGCCGGGCGTATCCAGCGAGGTAGGCCGCCATGTAGGCACCATCTTTGGAAAGACAACAAGGGTGAGCCAGGGCACGCCCACTTTTCACAGGAAAGATCGACCATTCCCCAGCAGCCAAAGATGATGGAGTGGACCACACAGAACAAGCCGATGACCATCTAGCACACTCTGGTGTGGTATGAGGGCTAGGATAGGATCATGGCGCTCGTGGCTCCCAGGTTCTCCAGATTTCAGGAGTTGATTAGCCGACCCAACATGCGGAGGGTGCAGAAGTAGATGTGACTGCTCGGACTTTTCAATGCCCCGGGGGAAAAGTGGAGAAGCCCGGATTTGCAGCACAAGCCAGCCATTTCATCCAGACCGTACAGCTGAGGTGACCCGCCATTGTGAGCCTTTGTCCAGTTCCTTCCGGATCCCGTTGATGCCGCGGGTCAGGGCTGGTATCATGTAGTGCCTGAGCAGTCCACCCAATCCACTATGACTCCTTCCCAGGTGCTGCAGAGGGCGCTTGCCAGTTGCGTGGCGACCCGCCTCTCTGTCCTTCCGGTGAACATAAACCCGCAAGCGCCAGGAACTCGTCCACTTCGTCCCTTCCTGTATGGAGAGTCGGGACATCGCGATTTCATTCCAGTTGGTGGGGAACCACTGGGGTCGTCCAGGAGTATGCCGTTCTTTGGTAGACAAAACATTGCAGCCAGCTCGTTGAGATCGATGTAGAAGGTCGCAGAGCTGCCTAACCTGAAATCGTAGCTCCTCTCGCTTGGTTTTCCCCGTCTCCAGCTATACGTCTGGATGAATTGGATGGCCCGCGTGTGGATCTGGGCTTCTCTACTTCTACCCAATGGGCATCAAAAAATCTGAGCAGTTGCATCTGCTTTCGTACCCTCCGCACGTTGGGTCTGCTAATCAACTCCTGAAATTTGGAGAACCTGGGGACTACGAGCGCCACGCTTCTATCCTGGCCTTCGTACTGCACCTGGACGTGCTGGATGGTCACCGTCTTGTTCTACGTGGTCCATTCCATCATCTTTACTGCTAGAAATTGGTCGATCTTTCTGTAAAAAAGTGGTGTGCCCCGGCTCACCCCTTGTTGTCTTTCGAAAGATGGTGCCTACATGGCGGCCTACCTCAATGGATACGGTTGGCACGTCCTTCCATGCACCATAATCAGGGCATTCATGGTGCTGCCTGCCATTATTGCCCATTTTTACGTGCTCACGCGTGTGGTCCACCCTTGTGAACCATGTGACCTTGTGGGCTGGCCACTCGTGTGGGACTGGAGTCCGCTCCCTGGTTGGGTGCCTCCTCCCCCGATCCTTAACGCTGCTACTTCGGCCGTGCCTTTGCCTCGAAGGCCCGTGGGGTTTACCTCTCTCTCTTGTTCCCTCCAAGCCAGTGTTCTTGTTGGGTGAACGTATGGCTTGAGATGGTTGTCATTAACCTTCTGTTGCAACGGTTGTGCATTGGCCCTAGGAGAATTATGCCATTGTCAAAGGTTTTTAGCACCTCATATGGTCCTTTCCACCCTGGTCAGAATTTGCCTTTCCGGAATCCCTTTGGTTTCTTGAACCACCATACCCACTTCCCTGGTTTATATTTTCGGAGTTTCTTTTTCCTGTCTCTAGCTTGTTTGGTTTGTTGTTGTCGATTTTCTCTTGTCAGCTGTGCTAGAAATTGTACTTCATCTAGTTGCTCCAACTGTTCCAGTCTTTTCCACGCAGTCGCTGGTTCGTCCGTGATCCTGTGGTCCAGGCTCGTCCGTAAGCTGGGTATGGTGAACTCCCATGGCATGATGGCCTCCAGACCATAAGCTAGCTGGAAGGGTGTTGTTCCTGTTGTGGTTTTGAACATTGTCCGATACGCCCATAACACTGATGGTAGCATTTCTTCCCAATGCCTGGGTTTGCTATGGCAGAGCTTTCTCAAGATGGTGACCAGCACCTTGTTTGTGGACTCAGCCTGTTCATTCCCCTGTGATAGTAGGCTGTTGACGTGCAATGCTTGATGACAAATGCCTTGACCAATTCTCGGACTGTCTCGTTGATGAAGTGGCTCCCTTGGTCGGACACCAAGCTCCAGCGGGCATCTGAACTGTGTCAGAATGTTTGTATAAATGAACCTTGTTGTCTGTCCTATTGTTGCATCCTTGAGTGCCTTCAACTCTACCCATTTTGTGGCGTAGTCTGTGGCCACTACTATGTACCTAGAGTGTGTTGTGTGGGCCTTTGGGTTGATAGGTCCTACAAAGTCCAGACCCCACTTCTCAAATGCTGCCATTCCTGCCGAGGGGTGGTACTCCATGCCTTGGCCTGCCGTGGGTTTGCCTATTCGCTGACAGTTGGTACAGCTCCTTGCTACCTTGGTGGCGTCCCGGAAGATTGTTGGCCACTAGAGTCCAGTCTGTAGTATCTTCCTGGCCGTTTTGTCTCCCCGAAAGTGTCCTGCCCCTGGTCTTGCGTGAGCTGCCTCGACAATCTTGGGGATTTCCCAAGTCAGTGGGCATCTCCGGAGTATGTCATCCCTCCCTTGCTTGTAGAGCTGATCCCCAATCAGCTGGAACGGTAAACACCTTCGAGCTAGGCTCTGACGATGTATCGCCAATGTGCCGGAGAGGTTGTGTAACCCGCTGATGAGGTAGTGCCGTATTGGTCGTTGCCACTCTGGGACATTCGGGCCGTTCTTGGTTCGGTGGTTTGTGGTACTGTGCCTTGGTTAACGGTGTCCCGAAAAGGTCAGCGTCTGGTATGTCGAGCAGATCGGCGGTTTTCGCTGGTTTGCCGCTCGTTATTTGGGAGAGGAGGTCTGGTGATACGTGCAGTTTATGTCATAGTTTTTACTATGACTCGACCCTTTACTTTGGACGTTGACTGTTGTTACCTACTATACTATGTTGACAAGCCCTAGATGTAGTGAGAAACAGCCCGCTTAGTGCACTTAGGTGTTTAGGGTAGTCCGGCCGGCTATCCCTAGATATCGCGAGAAACTCTAAGCGAAGGTAGCACTTACCTTCTAGAAACTCTTACCCTTGTTTTTCGTGTCCCGGTTGGGTTAATGGTTAGTTCCGGTGAGTTTGGTGTGTTCGATATGCTTAGAAATACCCCTAGGTTTGACAGGTTAGGGTTTAGGGGTCGATGGATAACTCACCAAGTATATTCCCTCTGGGAATGAGATTTCAGTGCTAGCCCACTTACGTAAACAGGAAAATAGGGGGGGGGGCCTCTGTCACATAAATAAAGTAGTATATAGGAGTGAGGGTTCCTGGGTTTATGACTAAGCTCGTTACTCTTCTCCTGGTGCAAGCTCTAAGCTTGTGTTGTTAAGGCACAACCCTCTGTTGTGCCGCCCTAACTTCCAGATGTCAGGGGTACGTCTCACCTTCGAGGTAGCTTACCCTTAACTTTGGCGAATCCATGCCTGGCAAGTCTTATCGGAATGCACATTCCAAGAGGCAGAGGTTGAGGCTTGTCTCCAGCCTCCTCCTCCATGTCAAGCTAGGTGTAGCCTCACAGCCAAGCAAGGCACATCCGTGTCCTTGTCCAACTATGGGCATGGGATCTTGTTTGACAGGTTCACGTTACCTGGTTCCTGAGGGTTCATTGAGGGGTTCTAGAGTTGGCATTTAGGAACCACGTCTATGGTACTTGGTGCAACTCTTGAATCTAAGGGCTATGGCATGATAGCCCATATCATGAAAGGCAGTGTCACATGGAGATGTGACACTGGCTGGACGTCACGTGATACAAAGCCCAAGGCATGCCCTTTGGGGTTGTGTTCTGGGTTTGTCGGCCAAGGGGTTGGATACTCTAGCTAACAGGCATGCTTGTGCTTGCACTAGGGTGCTAAGCCTTGGGCATCCGCTCAAGGGAGGTTAGGTCTCGTAACTAGGTGTGCTTTGGCACACTTAGCTAGAGGAGTGTTCTCCTTGGAATTTAAGGGTTGAACAACCTAAGCGTGTTAGCAGGAGCCTTTCGTGAGGCACTCACAAGGTCATGTGCTTAGGGTTATCCAAAACCTAGCCTTAGGAAAATTTGCTTAGCAGAACACTCGTGTCCGCCTACGGCACACACTCGTGTCCTCACTAAGTACTAGCCCTAGGTCTAGGGTATGACTTGGCCACTCAAAACCCTTAGGGGTTAGTCGTGGTTCAGGGTACCCTTGTCGCCCTAAAGGGGTTGTACTCCCTGATGAGGGTGATTCCTCAAGGAGTAAAGTGACGATGCCTTAGCTCTGTCATGGGGGTATGTGTGTAACACACGTCTCCTTGATGGGGGTTAGGGCTTGAGCCTGTCTAGGTCTTCTAGAGCAAGACCCTAAGTCAACTAGGGTTATCCCTCAAGGGTTTTGGGGGTAGACATTCTAGGAGACTTAGGCTAAACCTAAAGTCTAGTGTCCACTTGGGCATTAGAGTCTAACCCTAGGGTCGCTGAGGTTGTTCTGGGAAACTTAGTGTTGCTCACACAGGGTGATGACGCCGAATGGCCACATTGGCAGCCATGTGTTGCCACGTGTTGGTCCTTTAGGTTAAATCTCTAACAATTTACCTGCCTTATGGATTACAGTAAACTCGAACTCCTGCAAGAGGAGTATCCACCGCGCCGGCCTCCGGTGAGATGTGGTTTGTTCACGAGGTACAATAGGGCATGGTGATCTACGATCAGTATGAAGTGGTTACCCAGAAGGTAGTGGCGAAACTTGGATACCCTAAATGACTGCCAGGCATTCTTTGTCGGTCACCGAGTAGTTGCGTTCGGCTGGCGTCATGAGTCGACCCGTATGCTATGGGTCGGAGCATGCTCTCATCGTCCTCCTGCGACAGGACCGCACCTGCCGCTATGCTTGAGCCATCCGTCTGCAGGTGGAACTGGCGGTTCCAATCCGGTGGAATGAGGATGGGCGCTTCCACCAGTTGGCGCTTTATGTTTTCAAAGGCTACCTGCCGGTGGGTGGTCCATTCGTACGGAGCTCCCTTGGTGAGTAATTCAGTCATTGGTTGGGCCCTATCAGCATACTTCCGGATAAACTTACGATAGAACCCTGCTTTCCCCAGGAATCTTCGGAGTTCGTGACGTTTGTGGAGGAGGCATTTCGGCCAGTGCTCGTACTGAACCTGGGTCCACCGTGATGCCTTGGAAACGATGTGCCCTAGCAACTTCCCCGCGGTCATGCCAAATACGCACTTTGAGGGGTTAAGAGATATCCCATATTCCTTGGCAGCGCCGGAATACCCATTCCAGGCGCGTCACATGGTCTTCCGCTGGTCCGTAAGCTGTGAAGTCGTCAGGAATGCCCGGACAAAATCTGTGAGGTTGTCGGGAACACCCGCTGGACCAACCTTTGAAACGTGGCTGGAGCGTTGCAGAGTCCGAACGGCATAACTCTGAAGGCGTAAGCTCCCCAATCCGTGATGAAGGCAGTTTTGGCCTGGTCGTCCGTTGCGATCATCACCTGATTGTATCCACTGAAGCCGTCCATGAACGAGTACATCTCGTGGCCTGCTACGTCTTCTAGATGGCCTCTGTGAATGGAATAGGGAACGGGTCCTTCTCGTGGCGGCATTCAGCCTTCGGTAATCTACGCAGATTCTCAGCCTGCTCTTCTTTGGCACGATCACATTGGTGACAGCCATTCCATTTTCGATGGGGTAGACAAAGTCCGCTTCGAGCCACTTGTCGATCTCTTGTTTGGCCTTTCGGGCGTAGTTTGGTTGATGCGGTAGCGTTGTTGCCGGCTGGGTCGAGTGTCGGGTTTTAGTTTAATTCGGTGCTGACACAATTCCGGCGGTACCCCCTTAGGTCGTGATAGGTCCAGGCGAATATTTCTCTGTATCTTCGGAGACAGTCGGTGATCTGCTCTTCCAGCTGTGCTCCGATGTGAGCGTTAATATTTACTAGTGGGGGTTTTCGTCGAGCCTATGTTGACCTGCTTGACCGCTGCTTCGGGAGTTATGTTCCACCCATACATTGGTTTGCTACGGTACTTCCTGGGCCGAGGGGGCTAGACTTTATTTCCTTCCATAGAACAGGCCACTTGGGATTTGAGCTTCCGGAGTGTCTGCATCGGTTTCTAACCGAGTCATTAGGTACGTAGCGACTCTTGTACTTCCTGTCGAGGATCCACCTCTCCTATGAATAGCTCTGGCAAACACGCTAGGATGGGCTTCCTCCTCATCATCCAGCCCCTCCCCCAGTCCGGGAGATGGTATTCCTGGGGTCGGGACTCCGAGGGTGGCCCGGGACTTGTCTTGCAGTGACGGATACGACCCTCCTTGACGGGAAACCGAATCCGCTGCTTCTCCCAATCGTGTTGTACCCTTGCGCCCGGAGCCACGGCCGGCCCAGGAGTAAGTCGAACCCTCCTTTTGCGTGCATGTCGAGGACGACCACGTTTATCAGGAACTTGATGCTCTGGATCCTGATGCTTACCTTCCTCATGATTGCCCTTAGGGACCACCTTGGTTTGGTTCGCCATGCGTATGAGGAAGGGTGAGGGCTCCGGAGGTGGCATTCCCAGTTGTTGATGGAGTTCTGTGGACATGATGTTCACGCCTGATCCCCCATCTATGATTACGTTGTGGACTGTACGTCCTGCCATTGAACGGGTATGGCCGGTACATCGTCCACAAAGTCTACCGCTTTGTTGCGACCCTTGGGGCCGTGACTGTGGCCCCTGTGCAGTTCTCTGGTGAGGACTTCATACAGCCCTGGGGATAACGTAGCAGTTCCCCTAAGGTTACCGACACGTGGGTTTCTGCATCTTCCCAGCGAGGGCCTCGTGCATCCCTGTTGTGCCTCTGGCCTCTACGCCTTGCCAGTCTTACCTGTTCTGCAGCGCTTCCACTTCAACACGTTTTTGCTCCCACTGGCCTGGTTTCCCAAGTCGGCTGCCACTTCCTCTTCACTGGACTCCCCGTTGTCTTCCTCCTCCAAGTTGACTGGTGTTCTGGTCTGTTGGGCTTGGGATCTCGTGACTGCCCCGCATTGCAGCTCGGGGTTGACGTTCTACATGGTGGCCTATGGTGTGGAACCTAGTGTTGTTGTGGCCGGGGCTGGTCCCTCGGCACCCCTGTGGCCTTTGGTACATGTGCTTCCAGCATGGGTTTGAGCATCGCGATCCAGGGGCATCGATACAGTGGATGGTGTTCGCTGCACAGCGTGCATATCAACTCCCGGCGTTCCGATCATCTATTTCTGTCGTCGTACCTAGGTCGGTTTTGTTGTCGCTCCCCGGAATGCGACCTCTAGTCAGTCTCCTGACACGATCTGCGGTGGGATTGGCCCCTGCTTCGGCCCCCATACCATCGGTCCCCCAGGTGATCCGCCCTATCGCTCAATGGCCCAGGTGCGGCCTGGGGTGGCGTGCTGCTTGGTTAGCTGGTATAGTTGTCTGTGTTGTGGGATCCATGGACATTACACACTTTGCAATGCCTATCTCTACGCGTTGTGTATCCTAACTGAGCAAGGGTCACCGCAGGTCTTCCTGCTTTGTGACCACTATGTAAGTCTCCCTTCGTTGGGATTGCTCGTGCTCCCTAGTCCCCTCATGTCTTCCCTCCAGGTCGGATTGTGACGTTCGAGAGGTTGTCCTCGTCTGTGGTGGTGTCGTTGGCTCCTTCTGCGTCCGGTTTGTCCTTCAGCTTCCCGCTTTTTGGCCTTCCTAGTGTACCGGAGCAATTTGTCAAACGTTTGGTCACCATCTAAGCCGATCCACTTGCAAATCTCCGGTCGCAGTACCTTTCGGTACCACATTTTCTTTGTCAGGTCAACGGGGGCGTCTCTTAGCCGGGAGATATACCCAGCATGCGAACTGTATATTCGTCGGACCGATTCTCCTGCTTTCTGTTTCAAGCTCATTAGCTTGTGGATCACCTCCTCTTCACTCTTTTCTTCCCGGAAGGTACCAGAAACGCCCTTCGGCGGTTTTTCAGTGGGCTCCTTCGTTCACCTCGTGGAATTGCATCCACCAGGTGTGTGCCTTCTTGTCCAGAGTGCATGCAAAGGCACTCAACTTCTTGTGGTTGTCATTCACACTCTGAAGTTTGCACCCTGTTCGAACTTGTGTACATGTTGGTCTGCGTCTTCCCCCTTCGCTCCACGGAATGCGGGTAAGGGCACTGTTACGGTGCTCTCTTGCATTCGATTGAGCGCTTGGGCTAATAAGGGACTGGGTCGGTTCCCATGGCCTCCCGTTGTGCCTGAGAGTTGTTCCGATTTGGGCCCTCCGCTTTGGACGTCTTGGTATTTTGCGGACTTTGGACTTTGGACTTTGGACTTTGGACTTTTGGACTTTGGACGTCTTGGTATTTTGCGGGTACCTTTCTCCTTCCTCGTGGCTCTGCCCTCCCGTTGAGGGTAGGTGACGAGGAGGGCTCCTCCCGGCTGTTTCTCGGGGGCCCCGCAGTGGGACCAACCTGACGGTTGGTGGTGCGGCTTACCTTGGCTGGACGGTTTTCCCTCCTCCAGCGAGTAGTTTTGTATGACTGTGCGCGGAATCCCCTCGTGACGTCTAGACGGTCGTGATCAATGGGCGATTCCTCCTCGCCTCAAGATGGTATTCCCCCGTCTGGTGATGGTTGCGGCTCTACCGTGTGCCCTAGCAGATTTCCCTTGCGGGGCCGGTGCGATACTAGTCGCTCGGGCGAATCTCTCCTGCCCTTGGACGAATTCCTCTCGTCCCTTCTTCAAGGTAGCCACAGTGCGGCCCCTCTTTTTGGTGCCTCCTCCCAGTCCGTTAGCTCGTCGACGTCTAGTCGCCTCCACGCAGGCGGTCGTCCATGTGTACCCCGGCCTTCCGAAGCCTTGGGTTCTCATCCTGGTAACCACTCTAACCTGCTGCATCGTCCGATCGGCTGAACTCTTGGTGCAGAGGTTTGCCTTGTTGGCAATCGATGCCCCTCCCTATGGGGGCTTCCCGGATGAGGCTCTTCCTCCCCTCTTTCTGAGCAGACACGGGCCCCCGCGTCACCTGATTGGTGACGATGGCCCTGGGCTTCCTATCTTACCTCCATCGTGGCACTGGTCACACTGAGCTTCTGGCTCACGTCCTCTGTCGCTATCCGTGTTGCTTTCGCCCCCTCGAGATTCTTGCCTTCGTCGTAGGCCTGCCCTCTCCTGGGGTTGTCCTGGGCGAGGTTTCCTACTTTGGGGGTACTCGTCAAACACTAGTTCTGCTCGTTGGTATGGGGGCTCTTCATGGCCGTCACTTTCACCTACATTGAGAGGCAGAGGGCTTTCATCGTCTTGCCAACCATCCCACTCTGCATCGTAGGTTACTATCGGGCGAAGTCGCCCGTCCGGGTGTTGTTCATACCCGCATGCTGCCGTGCCTGGATTGTCATCTGGACGTGCTGCGGTTCCTTCATATCCCTCTTTGTTGTCAGCAGCTTGTGACTGCCTTCTACCACTGGTGTACCAAGTTTACTGCTGCTCATGGACACACACGTGTTAAACCCTGCATGATATTATTCTTGGGGTGTATGTGATACACCCACGAACACGCACACGCTGATAATATAATGAAGAATATTCGTTTAGGGCAAATCTATAGTTTATTCTTTTAAGGTTTAAGTATATTCTTAAAAAGAATATTCGATTAGGGTTAACATATATTCTATTCCTTTTAGGGTTTAATATATTCCTAGGGTTTGTAAGGCGGCGGCGGTGAAATCTCTCTCTCTCTCTCTCACACTCCTTTGAGTTTATTTATTTTTTTATTCACATATATATTTATATGTGTGTGTATCTTAATAATAATTTAGATCTCTATCTCTCGCACACACAACGCACACTCGTACATATATATATATATATATAATATATATATATATATATATATATATATATATATAATATATATATATATATATATATATACATATATATATATGTGTGTGTGTGTGTATCTGTATAATTTTATTGATTTGTTAATTGTATCTCTCGCACACACACGCACACTCCTATATATATATGTGTGTGTGTGTGTTTTGTTTATCTGTATGATTTTATTTGTTTCACACACGCATACACACGATATACATATATATATATTATATACCTATGTACATTATACATACATATATTATGTGTACCAGTATCTGTATAATTTTATTTTTTTTATCTATCTCTCGCACACACACGCACACTCCTGTATATACATATACATATACATATATATGTGTGTGTGTGTGTGTGTATCTGTAATTTTATCTGATTTGTCTATCTCTGGCACACACATGCACTCTCCTAACACACATATACATATACATATATATATATATATATATATATGTGTGTGGTGTGTGTGTGTAGCGGCGGGATTAATCCCGCCGCTATATGGTTAGCCCTCGGCGGCGGATTTTCCCGGCCAAAGCCTGCCTGAAGGGCTAGGCGGCGGGATTAATCCCGCCGAATTCCGCACAGGGCATTGGCGTCCGGCGGGATTAATCCCGCCGCTAGGGCCCGAGTGAAGGGCCTGGGCGGCGGATTAATCCCGCGTACACATGCCCTGCGTGGAATCGGGATTATCCCGCTGCCAAAGGCCTGCTTGAAGGGCCTAGGCGGCGGGATTAATCCCGCCCGATTCGCGCAGGGATTGCGTCGGCGGATTAATCCCGACGCCTAGGGCCGAGTGAAGGCCTGGGCGGCGGATTAATCCCGCCGAGCCTTCAATGCCTGTTGGAGGATGAATCCCGCCACCCTTCCTTTTTTCTCCATTGGTGAGTCGACCAATCCCAAACGTTTTGTCTGAGACGTAGAAGGTTTACAACATACCAATGGAGGGGATGGGAAGGGTGGCGAGATTCATTTCACCCATCCCTTACATGGTGGGCGAGATTAATCCGCCGCCTTTCTGGAGTCACTGAAGGGGTGTGCCAAATAAATCCTGCCAGTTTCTCTGAGACCGAGAAGGGTGGCAGATTAATTCCGCACTCCCGTTCAGGCCTCCAGAAAGGTGGCGAGATTAATCCCGCCACCTTCCATGTGAATATATATGTATTAGTATATATAAGTTGCATATCTCATTTTATTTACTTTTATCATCTTATCATAATATTTCGAGTAAAAGCTAGGAATCTATGTAAAACTGTCCAGAGCTCACATTTGTGGTGGTTCTAAAACGAAATGTTATCTTTCTTTTGCACTAGCACAAATGTGAGCTTTGGACAGTTAATTCCGTCTACTTCTCTCTGTGTATTATTTTTGTATATTCGGGTTTATACAAGTGTGTGTGCGTTTTTATATGATTTGTATTCATAGTGTATTATTTTGCAGAAGGACGATTTAATTAAACAAGGAGATCGAGTCATTAGTATGGAGTCGTCGTCAAATTCTGGGTAAGAATTAAAATAAAATCTGTTATACTCGGATATGTGCTTGAACTAATCATTTTTGTATTCAGATGTGGAATTGAGGTGACATTAAAGACGAGAGCAGGAGAAGAGATGGGCAGGGGGATTCTGGAATCAACTTGGCCATATTTCAAACTAAACGGGAAGCGCATTGGAACAACCATGGTTGCTGTCAAACTAACCTCTGTCACATCGCATGGACAAGCAAAACAATGGAAAGTGGGTGTGCTAGTCAAGCATCCGAAAGCATGCTGAACCCAGATTGAACGATGCTCGACACATATGCCTTGTTCCATCCAATGTCACGTTCTCGGATCCAGAGGTCGCCAGTTACAACATTAATTTCGGGTGGTTTTGTCGACTTGTGGATAATGACGTTCACGTGTTCACTAATGATGTTGACCTGGAGTTCTTCTTCAACTCAACGAAAGCCCATCTATGGAGGGGATCCAACTGGATGTCTACTTCGAAGATCTTCAGACTCATCGAGTAGGTGTATTCTCAGGAGATATTGCTTCACAATACAGAAAATCACAAGTGGAGCAATCGTCCCTCTTCACATTGAAGAAGAACACAGCGACATCATAAGGAGATTGAGAGGGTGGCTTGGTCTCAGGTTCTTTACAGATCACGTTCAATTTGCTTAGAAATTTCGGGAGCTGGAAGAGTGTGCCGAGAACATTAGAACAGCATCAATCGGGGATCACACATGTTGATTCGGATCGTAGAAGAAAATCAGTCGTTTTGTCAGCTGCACCTGTGGCATCCCATGCTGCAATAAGCCACAAGGAAATGATGTTGGATGATAGGATTTACGAGTGTAGGGTTAAGTATTGCAGCGTCAACCCAAACTTCAATTACAGGCCACTCAATAGGAACGTGTAGCTGAGCTCATGGAGAAGATGAAGGACGACAATTCTTACACCGTTCCACATAATGCTGTTTTGTGCCATACTACGAGAGAAACAAAGGCGCTGACAAAGTGTGGATCACAACACCGAACAAATGAGGAAGATTCAGACGGAGAATAGAAAAATCAAGTACTACATCATTAGTGGCCAGCACACAATAACGGCAGCCCAACGACTTCTCGACGAACACAACAAAGGAACGATGGCAACAAAACTTTCCGAGCATACCCGTGAGAAGCTGACGAAAAGATCGGCGTTTTTAGCGAAGCCGAATCTCACAATCGAGCAGTACCATAAGTTATCGGCGGAATGGGACGCTGCAGACACCAACCACTACAACAGCAAAATATGGGAGAAGTTCAAACACACGCGAGCCGTGTGGGAATCTCTTCAGCGACCACAAAGAGCTACCGCAGGGAATACACAATCTGCGGACTACCGGGTAAGCAAATTGTTTGGGCGGGATTTATCTCGCCGGTATATTAATCTGTCTTTTTTCAGAGAGTTGAAGAAATTGTAGCAGTTGATTTTGCCCAGGTGGGCGGGAAGGAAACATCCTTTTTGATGATGTTGATTTCTTGTCCCGAGGATAGGATCTTTGCCAAATGGTTGGGGATTATGGAATCCTTTGCAAAAGGAACACTGAAGAAGAAGCAGACAAGTGAAGTGGAGCCCTCAGAGAAGTCTGCAAAGAAACCCAGTAAGACGCCGAAGGCTAAGTCTGTTCAATCTATAAAGGATGTAGACAACGATTTCAAGCTCACATGGTTGAAGCCTTTAAATGGAACAACGATGGAGGAGATGGAAGTCTTGGCTGATTTGGTGATTGATGGCAAATTACAATTAACAACAGCAGCCCCACCTCTCCTTTTCATCTCAAGGCAATGGAGTTGAAGACGGTCAGGCACTTCAAGGAGTGGTTGGGAATACACTGCCACAAACTGGGTTGGACCTCGGCTTCAACATACGAAGAGGTCAGCAAATATTTGCATGTGACAAACGATGATATGCTTGTCGAATGGGTGAATCAATCGGAAGATCTGGGCAAGAATCTATTGCACGCCAACGCCAAAAAGGAGAACATTGCGATGACGCCTTCTCTTATGGCAGTCCTTCAGCAGCGGAGAACCGAGTTGAACCTTATAAAGGAGGATGCTACGAATCACGACAAGCCCTACAGATGTTTGTTGTTGGATTCGGAGACTTTATGGGGTACCATCACTGCTTGTAGGAAACCGTTTCAATTGTTCGTGATGGATCGGCGGGTGTCAAAAAATCCTTCGACAGACAGGACATAGAGGATTTGGTGGAGAAACTTAGCCGTGCAAGCATGTACAAAGAAGGTATTTATTATTGAATTCATACTTGCACTCTTGACTGATATCTACGTTTTCAGGTATTTATTTCTTGATTCTTGCTCATGTCACCGATACCTTTGCCTTCGCCTTTGCCAAGAGGAATAAACATCGTTGGACAGGATTTTATATGAATGATGCTGATCCGAAGTGCATTGATTCGGTTGTTCACTTGGTTGTTAGGAATGCGCCAAACAATTTCAAACTTCCAAATGACTGGCCAGGCATCTGTTTGCACTCCAACGGCCCTGAACCTCCATCCGATACACCGATAGTGAGAGTGACGTATTCGGCAATGTACGTTATCCAAACACAAGTCAAGCGGCACGGAGCATCGTCAACTTGATCAGGGGTCCTCACAGTGATGCGTGGGTTTTTGACTACTGCACTAGGGGGTCCGTCTTGAAGGAGTGTTACCTTCGGCATACATGTGTGTTTGCCGTTGAAAAGGATAAGACCATGGTTGAGGACCTGAACAAGTGGATAGATAGGTTCTCAACTGACTACCCCAACGAATCCATAAGGAGTATTTGAGAAAGTTCCCTCCAGATAAGTGCGATAGCTCTGAAGACGAATCTGGTTCAATGTCGGAGTCTGAGGACGAACTTCAATCAGATATTAGACCGGAAGTTATCTCGAGGAGTACAGAACATTCACACTCCATTACCCATGGAAACATCAATAGAAGATAGAAGATCTTGAACCATCTCACAAGCGGCTTAGACCTTCTTCGCCTCACTCAGAAGGTAATAGCGAAGAAGAATTGTTAATGAGTTCTTAGAGTGACGAATAGTTGTAAATGAGTGTAACATAAGGCATTTTTGTATATTTCGTTTATATTTGTACAGAAAATAAATTCTCAAGGATTAATGAAGCTTTTAGTTCAAACATGGGTCACACATTAACAAGGTAAATAATATACCTTGATAATTTTAAGGTCAGCTAATTATCATTTTGCAGATGTAATGAAACAATTGAGAACATGGATTTTCAGCATTGGCATGAGGTAAGAGAGGGGTTTGGCGAAATTTCTTGTGCCACATGTCAGAATGACAGAGTTCATGCAGGAAATGGATAATAATGCAGCTCAAAACATCGTTACCATGGGGGCCACTTCAGTTTTTTCATCATCATTTTTATTGGCTTCAGTTCCGAAATCAATTTCTTCAGCGCATGCAATATCTGAATCTTGTAAGGATGATGTACAATTAAATGATGAAGGGATAGGCAACGAGATAGTGGCAACGGATAAATGTGAAAGGGAGCAAACAAGTGATTTGCAAAGTATTCAAGAGGCAACGCTATCCATGTTACTCATGGCCATATTGTGTTGTTGGATGTCAATGGTGTTCTGCTTCATCGACAAAGGCCCGAGGATAGGAAAAAAAAATCAAACAAGGAGATTTCATTCCTTGTCATGGTAAATTTCGATATGATATTATTTTTCGTCCAGGGTTGGATCGTCTCTTTCAAAAGCTTAAGGAGATGGGTGCGCTTGTGGGGATTTGGTCATGCATGCAGATTCATAACTTAACACCGCTGTTGAATTTGCTTAAGAAACATTGTAGTGTTGCAGAAGAGGTGATTCGTAAAGATTGGATTTTTGACCAGCGAATGTGTTATAAACCTCTCGAATTTCACAATATAAGAAAGGAAAGCAAGCCATACTTCTTCAAGAATGAAAGAATAATTGGGACTCATGGGGAGATCAGTCGCTTAAGGATAATGAAGAATGCACATATCTTAGTGTAGACGACTCTCCTCAGAAGGCTATGCTCAACCAAAACATTGCTTGTATTCATCCAATCACTTTCGATCCATATTCTGATACTGATATCATGGATGAGCTAGTGAACTACTTGGATACGTGCCTCAGAAAGAAGAATCTCGAAAATTTTGTGAGCAGTATCCACCGTATCAAACATTTCCTGAAGCTTTTCTTTCTCGTGATTTTGAATTTTATAAAATGAAGGATAGCAACCGGGCGCTTTATAATATTATTCTTAAGGAACGTCATTTTTAGATGAGCCTTTATGCAGACCTGGTCTTATTACATCTTATGTATTAACAAGGATGGCAACTCCCAATTGCATTCGTGAGAGTGTTAAGTGGTGGCAACAACATCAAGATATTGACCAAAATGATTTGATTAATCCGGAGAGTGATGATTTAGACAAAATGAGGAGATTTCTGTATGGTTAGGAAGAAAGTATTTATAAAAAATTAACATGTTGATAAGAAAATGATTTCATTTGTAATTATGTTTGATAGTATTTCTTATTATTGTAAACTATTTTTAGAATAATATGAATATTCTAAGATATTTTAGGAATATTCCTTACTAAGTAAGGTTATTGAAGGATTAATTAATTAATTAATTAATATTTAAGGCTTAATTACATATTAATTAAATGATTAATTAATAATTAAAACTTAAGTATTAATTAGTAATTTATTTATATTCCCATTTTCACGTATCATGACCACTTTAGTTATAACGTGCATCAAGGCTTTGAAAGGCCGGTACACATGGGACGATCGCCTGCGCGGAGGCGACTGGACGTTGATGAGCTGATGGACTGGGAGGAGGCACTAGAAAGAGGGGCCGCACAGTGGCTACCTTGGAGAAGGGACAAGAGGAATTCGTCCAAGGGCAGGAGAGATTCGCCCAAGCGACTAGTATTGCACTGGCCCGCGAGGGAAATCCACTTAGGCACACGGCAGAGCCGCAACCATCACCAGATGGGGGGAATATTGTCTCGAGGTGAGGAGGAATCGCCCCATCGATCACGACCGTCTAGACGTCACGGGGGATTCCGCGCACGATCATACAAAACTACTCACTGGAGCAGGGAAAACCGTCCAGCCAAGGTAAGCCGCGCCACTAGCCGTCAGGTTGGTCCCATGGCGGGGGCCCTCGAGGGACAGCTGGGAGGAGCCTGTCCTTGTCACCCACCCTCAACGGGAGGGTAGGGCTGCGAGGAAGGAGAAGGGTGCCTGCAAAATACCAGGACGTGGACTACACCACGTCCAAAGCGGAGGGTCCGAATCGGAACAACTCTCAGCACAACGGGACGCCATGGGAACCGACCCGGTCACCTTATTAGCCCGAACGCTCAATCGGATGTAGGAAGCACCATAACGGTGCCCTTACCCACGTTCCGTGGAGCGAAGGGGGAAGGCGTAGACCAACATGTACACAAGTTCGAACATGTGTGCGAACTTCGGAGTGTGAGCGACAATCACAAGAAGTTGAGCGCCTTTGCATGCACTCTGGACAAGAAGGCACACGCCTGGTGGATGCGATTCCACAAGGCAAACAAAGGAGCCCCGGGGAAACCGCACGAAGGGCGTTTCTGGATACCTTCCGGGAAGAAAAGAATGAAGAGGAGGTGATCCACAAGCTAACGAGCTTGAAACAAAAAAAAGAGAGTCGGTTGACGAGTACATGGTCCGCATGCTGGGGTATATAGCCCGGCTAAGAGATGCCCCAGTTGACCTGACCAAGAAAATGTGGTACCGAAAGGGACTGCGGTTGGAGATCCACAAGTGGATCGGCTTGGACGACGACCGGACGTTCAACAAGTTACTCTGGTACGCCAAGAAGGCCGAAAAGCGGGAAGCTAAAAGACACCACGAAAGGAAGGCGCAGGACAAATCAGACGCAGAGGAGGCGAACGATATCGCATCGGATGAGGAAAACCTCTCAGATGCTCCAAGGCCGACCAAAAGGAGAAACGGTTGGGTACCAAGGGACACAGGCAACTGCAGCGGGGGGAAACCCTACGGGGGGCACACGAAAGGAAAACTTATCCGCGACACTAGCTCAATTGGGATACACTGCACGGGGGATAAGTACTGTCGAGTATGTAACATCCGCGGATCTCACAACACGGACGATTGCTACCGGCTGGCTGAACTCCTAAGCAAAAGGCCACCATAGGCAGCCATACTGACGGTAGAACGAGGAACCGAAGGGGGGGCAGATGGCCGAAGGGGGGCAAATGGCCGAAGGAGTTATGGCCGCAGGACAGAAGGAGACAACCAACCCCGTAGGAGGTCCCGTTCAGAGATCGGAATCGTAGGTCCCATTTCCCGAGAATGGCCACCATATCGACCCAGGTATGGCGACAGAGAGAGACGACCGGAACGCAAGGAGGTGTTGTGCGCATTATGTGAAGTCCCACACCCGCTCTATTGATGTTCATGGGTATCATTGATCAAACCAATGCTAGAAGCGCAAGCAGCCGGCGTCGCCAGGATGAAGTAACGGGCAGATCCCTGCAAACCCAATTCCAAACTCCACATCGCAAGTAAACCAATGGTGTTACTACCAAAAACAGGACGGCGGGACAGACATAGTACCACAGGTTCCCTTAGTGGACGAAACAAGGGAAGCGCAAGGGTAGAGAACCAGGGGAGCACGAAGGCACGAAAAGAGAAGACAGGCAACAAAAACCCCGGTTTTAAAGTAGTGGGTAAGGAAGCAAACGCAAGAATTGACAGTATCGGAACTCGTGGAGCCCAGCTGAGGCCAAGAATTGTTAAAAAAAAGTAAGGAGAAGGCAAAACCGTGCATTCGTAAGGGGGGAGGCCCAAACGGGGTCAGAACAAGAAACGCCGCTGGTTCTCACTGCGTGATGGGGGAATCGAGTACGACCAGTAGTAAGCCCCCACCAAGAGGCACTGCAACCACAGTGGACTACGTGAACGACATACCAACTATCCCGGTTCGCATGGCGGGACACACAATCAATGAGGTGATTATAGATGGGGGGTCAGCAATCAATGTCATGTTAGCAGAGCTCCACAGGAAATTACGTATGCCAACTCCGGAGCCCACTCTATTCCAGGTACGCATGGCAATCAGGCCGAGGTGGCGTCTAAATGGCATCTTAAGGTAGTAGAGGTCGAGATCCAAACGGTCAAATATTGGATCAACGTTGTGGTCCTGGATATGCACGCCAGGGGGGATTCGACCTACTCCTCGGTCGACCCTAGCTCAGGGGTGCAAAGGTACAGCACAATTGGGAACACCAACAGATACGGCTCTGCACCAAACGAGCAATAAGGTCCATACCCACAGGCAAAACCCAGGCCCCGCACAGAAATTTGGGGCGTTGGAGTATCATGAGCCCAGCAGGCGTGGAGGATGTAGCGAGAGCATAATAGCGACCTCTGCAAGCCGACTTCCGGGGGTGGATCATGCCAAACAGGAGGCCCCGCATCAGGGGCAGCCCAACATGAACAAACTAAGGATCGCAAGAGCAACCGAAGCCCGAGACTATCTGGCATCGGAACGTTGGTTCACCAACCACCAGGACAAGTCCGGAGGGCTTATGTGGACATACCCAAGCCGAACAGCCGCCCCAATCAAGCGGAGCCACCCCAGAGTTGGTATCAATAGGGATCGGCAGCCCTTTACCTGTCCTGGTCCCAAGTGGAAACATCCACTACCTGGGCCAATCGGGGGGGGGAGAAGCTCCGGCATAGACCCTCCCGGGTGGAAGTAGGACACAAAGCCCTAGATAGGGACATACGGGGCCAATGTGGGGAAGAAGCGGCAGAAAGGGATCAATAGGTAAGACTCTGCAGTTAGAGCCAGGATGGGCCCACTAGGTAGCATCAAAACTACCACAGTCTACGATAACAGAGAAGTACCACAACAGACGGCCGACAGTAGCCGCGCTGGTCACCTAGATGGAGCACAGATTAAGGAGTCCTAGGGCAAAACCAACAAACCATGGGGCGAAGCGATAGGGAAGACGGAGCAGTTAGAAGCAGGATCTCCGGATTACATGGTCCACGAGGTTGGACCACATGCGTGAGGCACGCACTACGAAAGCAATGATGGTCGGGCGGCGCCATCATTGCGTATCTAGGCGCAGGGATAGACGCACCAGTCACCTCGGAGGACGCCACAAGGACTGCCACGACACCTACACTCGGGAAGGAGGTGCACAATGCCACACTTCCATTACCATGACCACGGGGTGGACAGAGAGAAATCGGCTAGTGGTAATCAAAGAAATTTGCGTGCTCATCAAGGGCCAAGAACAAGCAGCAGAGCTAGTATCGCCCAAGTACTCCAAGTTCAAGGAATTAATTGGGAAACCCGACGTCCGGCGAGTCAAGAGGCATTGGGATTGGATGAATTCTTCGACCTTCTGTGGGAGAAGTGGAGGACCCAGGATTTGATGAGAAGGCCAATAATTCCTCCAGTCAGCGGAATTAGTGGCTAGTCAAACCGGGCGTAGGGGAATACAATTCTGCATGGATGGGAGCGCCGTCTTCCGCATTATGTTCGACGAACTAGCGATAGTCTTCCGGCTACTAGGGGACGGCCTAGCCCTAGGGGAATGCTCGGACGGGAGGTTCAACAGCCCACCACCACAGGAACTCATGGACTATGAGGCATACAAGCGAAGGAGGAAGCAGCCGAGTTCGTAACACTAGTGGCCTTCATGCTCACGGGAAGAACAGGAAGTCGGATCACCAAAGCGATTGGCGAACAGTTCTACAGGGCGTGGGAAGGAGTCGCAATAAATTGGGCTGACTGCCTTAAGCAGTACCTGATTCCGACTCTAACTAGTGGGATTCACGGAGTTCGAGCCGGCACTGAGCAAAGGCTACCCATGGCCGGCCACATTGCTATTATGACCACGGGCTCATTCGGCCAAACGGTAGTAAGAGCACCACCACCACTCCAAATGGGGAACAGCCAGAACCCCCAGAGTCTACAGAAGAACAGGCTCAATAGAGGAACAGGCGTCAACAGAGTAACAAGCGGAGGATAGCCCCCTTCTGGACCAGGAATCACTAGGGTATGTAACACAGGAACCCATACACGCGATTCCCCTTGCTATAGGATCCCCACTACCGAAATCCTCGTCAGACGCAATCGAGCAATCTACCGGACCCAACCAGGGAGGGAAGAAGGACAAGCCCATGGACGAGTATGAGATTAACTACCAACACTTCCAGGCCAACGGACGATGGACCTCCACGGTCTATACTGAGCTCGTGGGGGTCTTCGATCAGCTAGAGGAAGCCATGGTGATATTTGATGGCCTTGACCTCCCAGCGATGGCGAGGGAACACGACAACATAGTGACAGAACTCACGGAGCGGCGACAGGGAGCCCGGGAAGTTGCCCAAAGGGCTAAGGAGCTACTGAGTGAAGGGGGCCGACTGTGTATGTTGACAATGAAGAGAACGAAGGACGCCTGGGAAAGTTGGAGCGAAAGGAGGGCGGAATTCCAGTGGTTGTACAATGAGTGCGAAACTCTCTAAGGGCTACTCAACGATGACCAGCACTCCCGCAGCCAGGTTATAGCCGAAGGGAACAACAGATACAGGATTGCAAAGCTCGGTTAGAACGAAGGTGTGGGGAGCTCGTTGAGGCACAAGCAGAACTGACGGCAGTTAGAAGGGAGTTACTGACAAAAACTCAAACTCTCCAAAACCATTACCACACCTATAAGCCAGCCATTCGGGACCCTACTTAGGAAGCCAGAAGCAAGCGCCACCAGGCTAGCCGGCTCGGAACAGGACTCGGCCCGGACCATCAGGGAGCTAGAGGTACATACCCAGCTATAGGCCCAACTCCTTGTGGCAAGGGAACAAGAGTTACAATACTCCCGGAAAAGGATGCAGGACCTGGAAGGTCAACTCAATTAGGTTCGAGAGCAACAGGCAGGGTCCGAGGCAAAGCTCCAAAGGGTGATCGCACTATGGGAGGCGACCATCACCACACTAAAGACCACACTAGCGGCAACAGAGAGCAAAATCGCCATGTACCGGGAGCTCCAGGGGCAGATAACTAGGGCACATGGCCCGAGGACGTGCCAAAGAATAAGTCCGGGCATCTGGTTGACGGTGGCCCGACATCGTCACACGGCCAGTCGGCGAGACATCAACCGGCACGGACGAGCAACGAGATGAAGTGCTGGATAAGGGAGGTACCTCAGTACGAACTGATAGCGACCGATGTCAGACGGTGGCATAACCAGACGAAGATCCGATCATCCGAACCAACTACCCCAGGGTACGAAGGATAGCACGCATGGGGAGGCGCATAAATGTGATAGGCAGGACTTTGTCACCAGGCAGCAGACCAGTGGGAGAGTACCACCTGTAGCTAGGTCTAGCGGTAGGTACCCACTATATAAGCCAGAAGGTAGTAGTGGGTCGAGGTCTTTTTGGGGAGTCAAGTCTGCATCTTAGATCTTGCTCCACTATCGGAGATAGTTGTACTCAAACAGGCAATATATATCCATTTCCTTCTATTCACCTCACAAGCAAGCGTTCCCCACTTGCCCGACTCCTGGGCCCCGCAATCCTCTTTGCCCAGTCATCTCAGTAGAACTCCCCCTTACCTGTACACGGACCCTCGCGGCGTCCGGGTAGAGGCCAACCAATACCTTCCATCACTCCTGAGTTCAGGCCCGGCTTGCCAGCCGAACTCCCGGGGTGGACGCTCTCAACAGCGTCCTGGTGACCACTGCAGCTTCCTGAGAAGCACCACATCTGGCCTGCAGAGTCCTCGACGACCAATGGAATGTACTGGATAGCCTCTACCGGACGTCGCGAGGGCTCGTGTACAGGTAAGGGGGAGTTCTACTTAGATGACTGCGTAGAGAGCGGTGCAGGGCCTAGGAGTAGGGCAAGCGGGGACGACTCTGGGTTCTTTGACTGGTTGGCGCTCCGCGAGTGGAGGGACGGTCACCAGAGCTCCGTACGACTCGGGCGTGGGTCTCACTAAGGAAGATGTGGGGATGATTTCGAGCTTGGCGGTGGCTCGGTGCAGCTCTTCCTTGGCCGCGGCCAGCTCTTGGTGAACCTGACTGAGCTCTGCTTCGCGCTGCTCAAGTGTGGATCCTAGTTCAAAAACCTGTCGCTTCTTCTCCATCGTGACCCACTCAAACTCCCGTCCTAGTTGGTCGTGGAGCTTTTGGATGTGGCCATACTTGATTTGTAGCTGATCCAAGCTGTCAGTTAATTGTTGACACGTCTCCTTTGCTGCTTCCTCTCGGCCTCCGCGATGTCCCAAAGTTGGATTCCCTTGATGAGCTGGTCCGAGTACTCCCGGGCCTCCTTTTGAGCGGTTCGGTAGTTATCCGTGAGCTCCTGTATTATTGCGTCGTGCTCCGTGGTAACCCCCTTGAGATCCAACCCATTGTACACCGCTATGGACTTCCGGACTTGGCCAAAGGCCTTGGACAGATCCATATGCACTGTTGAGGTCCATAGCCCCTTCGAGTTGAAGTGTTTGTACTTCCCTTCAGCATGATGCATGTGTCTTCCTCGCTGTTCACTTCGTTGGCTTGTGAGAGGCCGGCATGCCCCTCCCCCGTGTTCCGCAAGCCTTGGTTGGTGGGGCCTCTACTCCTGGAGCTGCCGGTGGGGACACCATGGTGGAGGCCCTCCGATCCTTTCCCCGTGGTCCTCTTCCCCTGGCTTGCTCCGCAGGGAGTCTTCTCTTGCCCGTTTTTGTGAAGACTCTAGAGTGTTCGGCTGTTTTCCCTTCTTTGGTTTGGCTGGGGCCCAACCTGTTCTCCTGCCCCCAATTCCCCGATGGTGCTTGAGTAGAACTGCTCCGGTAGGAGAATCGAGGTTCGGTTGACTATCTAAGCTATCATTACGCTAAGGTGACCCGCCATTGTGAGCCTTTGTCCGGTTCCCTTCCGTATCCCGTTGATGCCGCGGGTCAAGGCTGGTATCATGTAGTGTCTGAGGCAGTCCGCCCAATATACCGCGACTCCTTCCCAGGCGCTGCAGAGGGCACTCGCCAGTCGCATGGCGACCCGCCTCTCTATCCTTCTGGTGAACATAAACATCGCAAGCACCAGGAACTCGTCCACTTCGTCCCTTCCTATATGGAAAGTCAGGACATCACAATTTCATCCCGGTTGGTGGGGAACCACTGGCGTTTGGGTTCCCCTAGGTCGTCTAGGAGTGTGCCATTCTTCGGTAGACAGAACATTGCGGCCAACTCGTTGAGATCGATGCAGAAGCTTGCAGAGTCGCCTAGCCTGAATCGCAGCTCCTCTCGCTTGGTTTTCCCCGTCTCCAGTTGTACGGTCTGGATGAATTGGATGGCCTGTGTTGTGAATCTGGGTTTCTCCACTTCTCCCCAATGGGCATCAAAAAGTCTGAGCAGTCGCATCTGCTTTCGCACCCTCCTCACGTTGGGTCTAGTGATCAACTCCTGAAATCTGGAGAACCTGGGGGCTACGAGCGCCACGCTCCTATCCTGGCCTTTGTACTGCACCCGGACGTGCTGGATGGTCACTATCTTGTTCAGCGTGGTCCACTCCATCATCTTTGCTGTTGGGGAGTGGTCGATCTTCCTGTGAAAAGTGGCATGCCCTGGCTCGCCCCTTCGAAGATGGTGCTTACATGGTGGCTGGATACGGCTGACGCGTCCTTCCATGCGCCATAATCGGTGCATTCATGGGGCCGGCTGCCATTATTGCCCCGTTTTACATGCTCACACGTGTGGTTCACCCTCGTGAACCATGTGACCTTGTGAGTTGGCCACTTGTGTGGGAGCGGAGTCCCACTCCCACATTGGGTACCCCTCCCCCAGTCCTTAACGCCTCTACTTTGGCCATGCCTTCACCCCAAAGGCCCGTGGGGTTTACCTTTCTCTCATGTTCCTTCCAAGCCAGTGTTCTTGTTGGGTGAACGTATGGCTTGAGGTGAATGCCGTTAACCTTCTGTTGCAATAGCTGCCCATTGGCCCCTAGGAGAATCGTGCCATTGTTGAAGGTTTTTAGCACCTCATCTGGTCCTTTCCACCTTGGTTGGAATTTGCCTGTTTGGAGTGCCTATGGTTTCTTGAACCACCATACCCACTGCCCTGGTTTATATTCTCGGAGTTTCTTTTTCCTGTCTCTAGCTTGTTTGGTCTGTTGTTGTCAATTTTCTCTCGTCAGCTGTGCTAGAAATTGTACTTTGTCCAGTTCCTCCAACTGTTCTAGTCTTTTCCGCACAGCCACTGGTTCGTCCGTGATCCTGTGGTCCAGGCTCATCCGTAAGTTGGGTATGGTGAACTCCCATGGCATAATGGCCTCCAGACCATAAGCTAGCTGGAAGGGTGTTGTTCCTGTTGCGGTTTTGAATGTTGTCCGGTATGCCCATAACACTGATGGTAGCATTTCTTTCCAATGCCTGGGTTCCCTGTGGCAGAGCTTTCTCAAGATGGTGACCAGCACCTTGTTTGTGGACTCAGCCTGTCCATTCCCCTGTGGATAGTAGGCTGTTGACGTGTGATGCTTGATGACAAATGCCTTGACCAATTCTCGGACTATCTCGTTGATGAAGTGGCTCCCCTGGTCGGACACCAGCTCCAGCGGGCATCCGAACCGTGTCAGAATGTTTGTATAGATGAACCTTGTTGTCTATCCTGCCGTTGCGTCCTTGAGTGCCTTCACCTCTACCCATTTTGTGGCGTAGTCTGTAGCCACTACTATGTACCGAGAGTGTGTTGTGTGGGCCTTTGGGTTGATAGGTCCTACAAAGTCCAAGCCCCACTTCTCAAATGCCGCCATTCATGTCGAGGGGTGGTATTCCATGCCTTGGCCTGCCTTGGGTTTGCCTATTCGTTGACAATCGGTACAGCTCCTTGCTACCTTGGTGGTGTCCCGGAAGATTGTTGGCCACCAGAGTCCAGTCTGTAGGATCTTCCTGGCCGTTTTGTCTCCCCCAAAGTGTCCTGCCCCAGTCCTACGTGAGCTGCCTCGACAATCTCGGGGATTTCCCAGGTCAATGGGCATCTCCAGAGTATGTCATTCCTCCCTCGCTTGTAGAGATGATCCCCAATCAGCTGGAACAGTAAACATCTCCTAGCCAGGCTCTGTCGGTGTGTCACCGATGTGCCGGGGAGGCTGTGCAGCCCGCTGATGAGGTAGTGCCATATTGGTCATTGACACTCTGGGATGTCCGGGCCGGTCCTTGGTTCGGTGGTTTGTGGTACTGTGCCTTGATCAAAAGTTGTCCTGAAAAGGTCAACGTCTGGTATATCGAGCAGATCGGCGGTTTCCGCTGGTTCGCCGCTCGTTATTTGAGAGAGGAGGTCAGGTGATATGTGCAGTTTACCTGCCTTATGGATTATAGTAAACTTGAACTCCTGCAAGAGGAGTATCCACCGCGCCGGCCTCTCGGTGAGTTGTGGTTTGTTCATGAGGTACAACAGGGCATGGTGATCTACGATCAGTATGAAGTGGTTACCAGAAGGTAGTGACGAAACTTGGATACCCCATAAATGACTACCCCGTATGATGAAGGCAGTTTTGGCTTGGTCATCCGCTGCGATTGTCACTTGATTGTATCCACTGAAGCCGTCCATGAACGAGTACATCTCATGGCCCTCCACGTCTTCTAGAATGGCTTCTGTGAATGGAATAGGGAACGGGTCCTTCTCCGTGGTGGCATTCAGCCTTCGGTAATCTACACAGATTCTCAGCATGCCGTCCTTCTTTGGCACAATCACAATTGGTGACAGCCATTCTGGATTCTCGATGGGGTAGACGAAGTCCGCTTCAAGCCACTTGTCGATCTCTTGTTTGGCTTTTTGGGCGTAGTTCAGGTTGATGCGGTAGCGTTGTTGCCGGCTGGGTCGAGTGTCGGGTTTTAATTTAATTTGGTGCCAGCACAATTCCAAATGGTACCCCCTTAGGTCGTAATAGGTCCAGGCGAATATCTCTCTGTATCTTCGGAGACAGTCAGTAATCTGCTCTCTTAGTTGTGCTTTGATGTGAGCGTTAATATTTACTAGTCGGGGTTTTTGTCGTTGCTTATGTTAACCTGCTTGACCGCTGCTTCGGGAGTTATGTTCCACCCATACATTGGTTTGCTACGGTACTCTTCCTGGGCTGAGGGGGCTAGACTCCTCATTTCCTTCCATAGAACAGGCCACTTTAGGATTTGAGCTTCCGGAGTGTTTGTACTGGGTTCGAACTGAGTCATTAGGTATGTGGCGACCGACTCTCGTACTTCCTGTCGAGGATCCACCTCTCCCATGGCTAATAGCTCTGGCAAACACGCTAGGATGGCCGCTTCTTCCTCATCATCCAGCCCCTCCCCCAAGTCCGGGAGATGGTATTGCTGGGGTCGGGACTCCAAGGGTGGCGCCGGGACTTGTCTTGCAGTGACAGATATGACCCCCTCCTTGACGGAAACCAAATCCGCTCAGGAGGCCCAGGAGTAAGTCGAACCCTTCTTTTGCGTGCATGTCGAGGACAACCACGTTTATCAGGAACTTGATGCTCTGGATCCTAATGCTTACCTTCCTCATGATGCCCTTAGGGACCACCTTGGTTTGGTTTGCCATGCATATGAGGAAGGGTGAGGACTCCGGGGGCGGCATTCCTAGTTGTTGATGGAGTTCTGTGGACATGATGTTCACGCCTGATCCCCCATCTATGATTATGTTGTGGACTGTACGGCCTGCCATCTGAACGGGTATGGCCGGACATCGTCCACAAAGTCTCGCTGTTGTTGCAACCCTTGGGGCCGTGACTATGGCCCCGTGCAGTTCTCTGGTGAGGACTTCATACAGCCCTGGGGATAAATGTAGCAGTTCCCCTAGGGTTACCGACACATGGGTTTCTCACATCTTCCCAGCGAGGGCCTCGTGTACCCCCGTTGTGCCTCTGGCCTCTGCGCCTTGTGCCAGTCTTACCTGTTCCACAGCCACTTCCACTTCAACACGTTTTTGCTCCCACTGGCCTACTTTCCCAAGTTCGGCTGCCACTTCCTCTTCACTGGACTCCTCGTTGTCTTCCTCCTCCAAGTTGACTGGTCGTCTGGTTTGTTGGGCTTGGGATCTCATGACTGCTCCGCATTGCAGCTTGGGGGTTGACGGTCCTACATGGTGGGCCTGCAGTGTGGAACCTAGTGTTGCTGTGGCCAAGGCTGGTCCCTCGGCTACCCCTATGGCCTTTGGTACATGTGCTTCCAACATGGGTTTGAGCATCACGATCTAGGGGCATCGATACAGTGAATGGTGTTCACTGCACAGCGTGCATATCAACTCCTGGCGTTCCGACCATCTATTTCTGTCGTCGTACCTTGGTCGGTTTTGTTGTCACTCCCAGGAACGCAACCTCTAGTTACGGTCTCCTGACCGCGATCTACGGCGGGATTGGCCACCACTACGGCCCCCATACCGTCGGTCCCCCAGGTGATCCGCCATCTGTCACTCAACACCTAGGCACCGGCCTGGGGTGGCGTGCTGCTTAGGAGCTTCATTAGCTGGTAACAGTCATCTGTGTTGTGGGATCCATAAATATTACACACTTTGCAATATCTATCCCTGCGCACTATGTACCCTAACTGAGCAAGGGTCGCTGCCAGGTCTTCCTACTTTGTGTTCGCTCTGTAAGTCTCCCTTCGTTGGGATTGCTCGTGCCCCTGGTCCCCTCCTGTCTCTCCCTTCAGGTCGGATTGGGATGTCCGAGAGGTTGTCCTCGTCTATGGTGGTGTCGTTGGCCCTTCTGCGTCCGGTTTGTCCTGCACCTTCCTTTCTTGGTGTCTTTTAGCTTCCCGCTTTTTGGCCTTCTTGGCCTACAGGAGTAACTTGTCGAACGTCCGGTCGTCATCCAAGCCAATCCACTTGCGGATCTCTGGCCGTAGTCCCTTCGGTACCACATTTTCTTGGTCAGGTCAACTAGGGCGTCTCTTAGCCGGGCGATATACCCCAGCATACAGACCGTGTACTCGTCGACCGACTCTCTTGCTTTCTGTTTCAAGCTCGTTAGCTTGTGGATCACCTCCTCTTCACTCTTTTCCTCCCGGAAGGTATCCAAAATGCCCTTCGTGCGGTTTCCCAGCGGGCTCCTTCGTTCGCCTCGTGGAATCGCATTCCACCATGCGTGTGCCTTCTTGTCCAGAGTGCATGCGAAGGCACTCAACTTCTTGTGATTGTGCTCACACTCCGAAGTTCGCACACTTGTTCGAACTTGTGTACGTGTTGGTCTGCGTCTTCCCCCTTCGCTCCACAGAACGCGGGTAAGGGCACTGTTACGGTGCTCTCCTGCATCTGATTGAGAGCTCGGGCTAATAAGGTGACCGGGTCGGTTCCCATGGCATCCCGTTGTGCATGAGAAGTGTTCTGATCCGGACCCTTCGCTTCGGACGTGGTGTAGTCCACGTCCTGGTATTCTGCGGCACCTTTCTCCTTCCTCGCGGCCCGGCCCTCCCGTTGAGGGTGGGTGATGAGGACGGGCTCCTCTCGCTGTCCCTCGGGCGCCCCCACCGCGGGACCAACCTGACGGTTGGTGGTGCAGCTTCCTTTGGCTGGACGGTTTCCCTCCTCCAGCGAGTAGTTTTGTATGACCGTGTGCGGATTCCCCCCGCAACGTCTTGATGGTCGTGATCGATGGGGCAATTCCTCCTTGCCCCGAGACGGTATCCCCTTGTTGGTGATGGTTGCGGCTTTGCCGTGTGCCCTGGCGGATTTCCCTCGCGGGCCGTGCGATACTGGTTGCTCGGGCGAATCTCTCCTGCCCTTGGACGAATTCCTCTCGTCCCTTCTCCAAGGTAGCCACTGTGCGGCCCCTCTTTCTGGTGCCTCCTCCCAGCTATTAGCTCGTCAACGTCCAGTCGCCTTCGTGCAGGCGGTCGTCCCATATGTACCCCGGCCTTTCGAAGCCTTAGGTTCTCATTCTGGTAACCACCCTAACCTGCTGCATCGTCCGATCGGCTAAACTCCTGGTGTAGAGGTTGCCTTGTTGGCAATCGATGCCCCTCCCTACGGGGGCCTTCCGGATGAGGCTCTTCCTCCCCTCTTTCTGGGCAGACGCGCCCTGATGGGTGACGATGGCCTGGGTTTCCTATCTTACCTCCATCGTGGTGCTGGTCACGCTGGGCTTCTGGCTCATGTCCCCGTCGCTATCCGTGTTGCTTTTGCCCCCTCGAGATTCTTGCCTCCGTCACAGGCCTGCCCTTTCCTGGGGTTGTCTTGGGCGAGGTTTCCTCCTTTGGGGGTACTCGTCAAACACTGGTTCTGCTCGTTGGTATGGGGGCTCTTCGTGGCCGTCACTTTCACCTACGTCAAGAGGCGGAGGGATTTCGTCGTCTTGCTATCCATCCCACTCTGCATCGTAGGTTACTGTCGAGCGAAGTTGCCCATTCGGGTGCTGTTCATACCCTCATGCTACCGTGCCTGGATTGTCGTCCGGATGTGCTGCGGTTTCCTTCATATCCTTCTTCGTCATCAGCAGCGTGTGACTGCCTCTGCCGCTAGTCTGCCGAGTTTACCGCTGCTTAGAGATTTGGCCATGCGGTGTTACCGTCGTTCCCTCGGATAGGTGAGGCAGGGGCCGATTGCGGCAACCGAGGTGCCTCGCCTCCTTCCATTAATCTCCCTCGGCCAGCCCGTCACATTCTCCTGGCCAGCTGTTGCTCATCAATCTCAATTTGTTCGAATGAGTTGATCCCGGCTTTGTCGGGCCACCACTCTACTTGCTATAGTGAACTCCATCTGTGTGTACTATCTATCCCTCCATGGTCGCCACAAATAGTCGTTGGGGACTCCGTAGGCCAGATGTGGTGCTTTCAGGAAGCCGTGGTCTCCAGGACGCTGTGGAGAGTGTCCAACCTCGGGGTTCAGCCGGCAAGCCAGGCCTTACCTCAGGAGTAATGGAATGTACTGGATGGCCTCTACCCAGATGCCGTGAGGGCCCGTGTACAGGTAAGGGGGAGTTCTACTGAGATGACTGGGCAGAGAGCGGTGCGGGGCCCAGGAGTAGGGCAAGCGGGGAGTGCCCGCTTGTAAGGTGAATAGAAGGAAAATGGATATATATATATATTGCCTGTTTGAGTACAACTATCTCCGATAGTGGAGCAAGATATGAGACGCAGACCTCACTCCAAAACAAAACCCGGCCCACTACCCATCTTCCAGCTTATATAGTGGGTTACCTACCGGACCCTAGCTACAGGTGGGGCCTTCCCACTGGTCTGCCGCCTAGTGACAGAGTCCTGCCTGTCACATTTATGCGCCTCCCCACGCGTGTTGTCCTTCGTACCATGGGTAGTTGGTCCAAACGATCGGATCCTCGCCCAGTTATGCTGCCGCCTGACATCGGTCGCCATCAGTCCGTACCTGAAGTACCTCCCTTATCTAGCGCTTTGTCTCGTCGCTCGTCCGCACCGGTGGGCATCCCATCGGCTGGCCGAGTGATGGCGTCGGGCCACTGTCAACCAGCATCACATCTGGCCTGTGGAGTCCCCGACGACCAAAGAGGATGGTGAAGAAGTTGGAACAGATGTCGACTTCATGAGCTGGTTTGACGAGATGCGAACTTGGAGCAAGTGCCTGGTTTTTCAACCCATCTATGACTGCATACGGTTCACTTATTCATGGAGCCAAATGAGTTTCTGGAGCATGAGGAGTTTACGCATCAGGGATATGGAGGTAAGCTTTCATTCCAGCATTGTTACTAACTAACTTTGTGTTACAAGTTCATACTAGCAAAGAAAATGGCACTGTCTCAAGATGAAGCTGTGGACAAATCATACAAGCGAGCGTCACATGTGGTCGAAGAGTAGAGGAGCTCTAACACCATTTCAAACGTGAGTAGCCACCAGCTTGTTCCATTTGGCTCGACTGTACATTGCAGAAGCCACCAGCTTGGAGAGCTCACTGTTCGACATGCATGCCAATGATCTTCCAACGATTGTTTGGGAGCCGGACGAAGTAGAGGCTATCAAGAAGAGCAAGATGAAGAAGACGGTGCGGAAGACATCTACACCTGCAAAGGGATCGGGAGGGACCAAGCTCTTCTACAGCACCTCTGTCGGCAATCGACTTTACACTCAATGAGGTGCAGCCACTTGTAGCTGGTTTGGACATCAAGGACGACCTGACGACCTTCATCCTGACACTAGTTGCATCCCGTGGATCCTACGACCTGGCTGTGTGCGATATGGAGGAGATGACCATGTCTTTCTTCGAGTCGGGTGCTTCCCAGATAGAGGTGTACACCAAAATCCGACAACATGTTGACAAACTACATACGGTTGAGTCAAAACGGTGTTGCAGGAAGTGGCAGGTGAATACGTCTTCAACCTCATCATCCTCGACTTGCGCAATGAGCTTGTATATGGAGGTGCTAACATCAACAAGGACATTGTGCAGCTAGATTGAGGAGGCCTTACAGTTCAGTGGAATGCACTTGGCAACAAGTGGTTTCATGGTTGTCTTTGCGAGTTCTCCTTCTGTTTCGGTGGTGATTCAGGTGGCTACGGTAATCAACATGGAGGTTGCAGGGACTTACAGCGTTTACCGTGCACGAGGCTGGGGATACCGTGACAAAATTAAGGTAAGCTAGCTATTCATGTTCAAGTTTAACTTGGTTTATGTGGCAGGATAACTTATTGGTTCTCTTGGTGCTGCAAAGCTCTAAGAAGAAGTCGAAGAGGCCAAACCCTCTGGCATTGACAAACACGATCCTCATCGATACTGCCAACTGTTTTTAAGAGGCTTGGTAAGGAAGTACTTTGCTTTGTCTATCCTAATGGAAGTTTGTACATGATGATGATTCAACCAAAGAGTATTCGACTCATGCAGCTTTTGATCGAGCGTCTCAGTATACTTGGCGACCTAGTCTGGGATATTGGTTCCAGAACTGGATCATCGTTGTTAGTTGCCGTCGAGCTCAGAAGGAATATTATAAGAACCGAGAAGAGTTTCGAACTCTCTAGGTTGGCAACAAACAAGCTCGCAGAGAACATTAGACCAAAGAAAATACCTACTCAGACACCTCCACGTCCAAGCCTAACTAGTGGTTTGAGAACTACAGCTTTACTTAAGATGAAGAAGAAACTTTAGCTAATGTGTATTAAGTAATAAATGAAGCTAATATATTAATAAAGAATAAGGTAGAAATAGAACGGTTTTACTAGAAAAAAAATTTTGCCAACTGAGGCCAATACTGCCACCAGAAAGAATATTCTAAAATATTCTAGAATATTCTAGAATATTCGAGCCCAGGCCTCCTGGGCCCCAAGCCTCCAAAATGGTGGCACTCTGCAATCTTGTGTTTTACAACTAGCAATTTGCAAAATAAACAAGAACATCCTGTACTTACTCCTATACAAGGGACACCTGGTGATCTGCAGAAAGAGCAAGCACACAAACAAGAACAACTGCAGTTCACTCTAAAGAAGGGACACTTGGTAATTTGCAGAAAGAACAAGCACACAAACAAGAACATACTGCAGTCACTAAGCAAGAAGCACCTGACAATTTGCATGAAGACCGAGCACACCATTCTGAACATACTGTAACAATTAACTCTCTTGGAGGCCCTGCATGTCAGCAAAAAAATAAAATTCAGCCACTCTCAGTAGACGAGATTGTGACAATGAGGTTCCTCGATGACGACACTGCTGCAGTCGGCAATGTCACAAGAGGAGATTTTGGCTAACTATGACAATGGTGGACATTCCCAATTGCAGAACCAATAATGACTGTGTCTGGTTTGATTAGTGAAGAAGAGTGAGAATATGCAAGTTTGATATGCCGCCAGAGATGTTTTAGTTATAGGCATTGCTTTGATGCTTCTATACCTTTGGTCTAGTCATTTGAATTAGATTTATACTAGTTTACATTAAACTAATGAGGTTTCGACTTCATCTTCTTCAAATTTATATTTATATGTATGCAAATTAGCGTATGTATCGTAAGACTTTGTCGAGTGTCGCCATTTTGGAGGCTTGGGGCCCAGGAGGGCTTGGGCTCGAATATTCTAGAATATTCTAGAATATTTTAGAATATTCTTTCTAGTCGGCAGTATTGGCCTCAGTCGGCAAAAAAAAATTCCAGTAAACTGTTGTATTTCTACCTTATTCTTTTTTATATTAGCTTAATTTATTACTCAATACACATTAGCTAAAGTTTTCTTCTTCATCTTAAGTAAAGCTGTAGTTCTCGAACCACTAGCTGGCTTGGATGTGGAGGTGTCTGAGTAGGTATTTCCTCTGGTCTGATGTTCTCTACGAGCTTGTTTGTTGCCAACCTAGAGAGTTCGAAACTCTTCTCGGTTCTTATAATATTCCTTTTGAGCTCGACGGCAGCTAACAATGATGATCCAGTTCCAGAACCAATATCCCAGACTAGGTCACCAGGTCTACTGAGATGCTCGATCAAAAGCTGCATGAGTCAAACACTCTTCGGTTGAATCATCATCCTGCACAAACTTCTATTAGGATAAACAAAGTAAAGTACTTCCTTACCAAGCCTCCTGAAAACGGTCAGTAGTATCGACAAGGATCGTGTTTGTCAACGCCAGAGGTTTGGCCTCTTCAACTTCTTCTCAGAGCTTTGCAGCACCAAGAGAACCAACAAGTTATCCTGCCACATAGACCAAGTTAAACTTGAACATAAATAGCTAGCTTACCTTAATTTTGTCACGGTATCCCAGCCTCATGCACGGTAGACGCTGTAAGTCCTGCAACTCCATGTTGATTACCGCAGCCGCCTGAATCACCGCCAAAACAAAAGGAGAACTCCCAAAGACGACCATGAAACCACTCGTTGCCAAGTGCATTCCACTAAACTGCAAGGCCTCCTCAAACTTCACTAGATCTAGCTACACAATGTCCTTGTTGATGCTAGCACCTCCATATACAAGCTCATTGGGCAAGTTGAGGATGATGAGGTTGAAGCCGTATTCACCTCCACTTCCTGGACACCGTTTGTGACTCAGCGTATGTAGTTTGTCAACATGTTGTCGGAGCTTGGGTACACCTATGTCTGGGAAGCACCTGGCTGAAGAAAGACCTGCTCATCTCCTCCATATCGCACACAGCCAAGTCATAGGATCCACGGGATGCAGCCATGTCGAGATGAAGGTTCATCAGGTCGTCCTTGATGTCCAAACCAGCTACAAGTGGCTGCACCTCATTGATTGTAAATTTGATTGCCGGCGGAGGTGCTTTAGAAGAGCTTGGTCCCGCTCCTGATCCCTTTGCAAGTGTCATTGTCTTCCGCATCGTCTTCTTCATCTTGCTCTTCTTGATAGCCTCTACTTCATCCGGCTCCCAAAAATCGCTGAAAGATCATTGCCATGCACGTCGAACAGTGAGCTCTCCCAAGCTGGTGGCTGTTGCGATGGACAGTCGAGCCAGAATGGAACATGCTCCGTTCAAACGATGTTAGAGCTCCTCTGCTCTTCGACCACATGTGAGGCTCGCTTGTATGATCTATCCACAGCTTCATCGTCTAAGACGGTACCATTTTCTTCGCCAGTATGAAACTGTAACACAAAGTTAATCAGTAGCAATGCTGGAATGAAAGCTTACATCCATATCATCTGACGTGCAGACTCCTCACACTCTAGAAACTCATTCGGCTCCATCGAATAAGTGAACCGTATGCAGTCATGGAAGGGCTGAAAGACCAGGCACTTGCTCCGAGTTCGCATCTCGTCAAACCAGCTCATGAAGTCGACATCCGTTCCAACTTCTTCACCATCCTCTCATAGTCCCTTAAGGATCTGAATGGCTTCCTCGCCACAGCCTTCCAATACAAGTCCAAGGTGACCACCACTTGATCCACTCTTTGTCTTGCATGCCTGGTAGCCCAAGTGTTTGTTGTTCTTCCTTGGATTCGAGACGAGTGAGCTTGTTCAAGTATCGGAGCCACAGCATGTTTGAAATCTTCGCCTTTGACATCACGTACAGCTTCTCAATGCCCATCCAGCGACACTGCTTATGAGAGATGTTCGTCACCTTCTGGAACCACTCCTCCCCCAACTTTGGGTCTATGATAGAGAGGAACTTGTGCATGCGCTTGTCATGCTTTTTGTACACTAGTTGCTTCAGGTTTAGTTCAAGCTGTGGATTGCCTTTAGCACTGGTGACTACTCTGTCGAGATCATCGTCAATCTCGTTCTGCACATAGAATAAGTTAAAAACTTCTTTCTTATCAATCAAATCAAAGGTTACCTTGAAAAGGATCTTTGCGCAGATCAGGTTTGGAAGAGGATGCCAAGCCGTCTTTCCTGTTGCAGTCTCCTTCCACTTCCGCACCTCAAGACGATCAACCTCCGTGAGTGACCCGAGGATTTTCTAAGTTCCTTCAGTACTAGTGCAAACCGCCTTTACAGCAAGGAGAATATGTGGTAGCGTTGTTTCCCCAGATGTTGCTGAAGATCTGTTCATTGAACTGTAAATCTAGACTCTTAATAAAAAGAAAAGAAAATACTCACATGTTTATCGATTGGAACATCGAAACTAGTTGAAGATTGTTGAAGTTCTCTGTGGAAATGAAACTTAATCTAACGTGAATAGCCCATCGCTGGTTGTCCTCTGCATCCTCCCAGTAGAGCTTTTGCAAAGCCTGTAGCCTATGGTTCCCGTCCAGCAGCTAAACTTCCGGTTTGAGAAGCCTCGAAGCCCACTATTTGTACTCCGGCTGAGTAAGAGCTTGCTCGAAAGACTGGTGTTGCTCGTACTGAACCGTGTCCTTCGACAGCTCCGATAGCTCCTCAACAGTGAGTGGATCTCCGATGGACAGAATGAACAAGGCCGTATTGCGTAGATAACCAGCCTTCTTCAACGATGACACCAGCCTGTCCAAGTCCCCTGGGTTCACTCGTCAAACCACCTCATTCAAATGCATTCTACATATGGGCACATCAGAAGGATCACCAAGTCCCTTGATAGTAATTTTGTCGAGCAGGTTCACTGAGCTCTCCAAATGCAGGTTGGCCGGTATGCTGTATAACTCCTTCGGCTCCTTATCATTCTTCGCCTTCTTGCCTTTTGGATAAGCTTTCCTGCGGCCTCTCTTTTTGTTGACTGCCTCCTCCAAGTCGTCCTTGCTAGCTTCAACTGCCTTTGTCATCTGCACTTGCTCGTTCAGGACTGTAACCTCAACGGATGAAGGAGGCAACTACGACGAGCTCTCCGGGAAATCTGTGATGGTTGATGGAGGCTGCTCCTGCTCAACCGGTACTACTTGAGACTGAGTCACTGGAGGATCCTCCTTTGCTACATTAGATGGTTCTCCTCTCTTTCCTCGCTTGTGCTTTGATATCCTGCTCAACTAGTACTACTTGAGACTGAGTCACTGGAGGATCCTCCTTTGCTACATTAGATGGTTCTCCTCTCTTTCCTCGCTTGTGCTTCGATATCCTGCTCAACTAGTACTACTTGAGACTGAGTCACTGGAGGATCCTCCTTTGCTACATTAGATGGTTCTCCTCTCTTTCCTCGCTTGTGCTTTGATATCCTGCTCAACTGGTACTACTTGAGACTGAGTCACTGGAGGATCCTCCTTTGCTACATTAGATGGTTCTCCTCTCTTTCCTCGCTTGTGCTTCAATATTCTTTCTCTTCCCGTGGTTCTTCATCAAGCGCAGTCTCTAGTAAACATTTTTGAAGCTCTCACCATTTTGTAAACTCTAGAAAGCAAACACAATCAATTGATTAGGAGACAAAAGGAAAAATAAAAATCAAAGATGACTAACCTTCTGGCTGCCGACTCAAGCTAGATGGTGCCGACCCTCTCAGTCGGCACAAAAAAGTAAATAAGCAAAATCTGCCGATTGAGACAGGTTGGTGCTGACCCTCTCAGATGGCACTGAAGAGATAATGTAAGAAGTATGCTGACTAAGCTAGGATGGTGCTGTCCCTCTCAGATGGCACAAATGGGAAGACCCTTTAACTCTGAAAAAAAAACATTGTGATATGGATACTTGAGCCGCAAATCAAAAAATAAATAAATTGAAAATACCTTGTGGCTGTCGACTGAGCAGGAAGATGCCGTCTCTCTTAGTCGGCACAAATGGGAAGACCCTTTATCTCTGGAAAAAGAAAAACATTGTGATATGGATATTTGAGCAAATCATAAAATAAAGAAATTAAATAGACCTTGTGGCTGTTGACTGAACCAGGATGGTGCCATCTCTCTCACACGGCACAAATTTGAAGACCCTTTAACTCTGAAAAATAAATTATTTGAGTTGCAAATCATAAATAAAGAAATTGATAAACATCTCTCTCACACGAACAAATGGGAAGACCCTTCAACTCTGGCATAAAAAAAAAACATTGTGATATGGAGATTTAGCTGCAAATTAAAGAAAAAGAAATTGCACAAACCTTGTGGCCACCGACTGAGCAGGATGGTGCCGACAATCTAAATCGGCACAGAAATCTCGATTGATTTACTTGGGTGCTGCATGAATCGACTCGAAATGGATGGCGCTCTCCTCTCAAGCCCCTTGGAGGAGATTTTAGATATCAGATCTGAGATAGAAAAAACCCTAGCCAATGGAAACAGTAAACCCTATCTACCAAAAAACCCTAGCCGCAATGAAAACAGTGAACCCTACGGAATAAATGTGACATTAATATTTAGGGTTTATTAAAATATGTGAATAATTGGTAAAGTGAAGATATTTCAAATCATAAAAGGTAGTAATTAAATTAAATCGGTGATACTAGAGAGGACACATTAAGAACACTGTGAGCTGGGCAGCATAGAATTAATTATATACAAAAGTGTATTCACGTTTATTATCAACGATTATAATTTTTTTTGGCGAACGAGAGTGTGTTTAATCTTTTGCTTTGCTTTCCTAAACCACCGAGCTTTCTCCTTGCGTTGTCATGGCCAGAGTTACCTATGAAGGCATTGACAAAGATTTCCCAGTCGATGAAGATGGAAATGCTTTTGTGTTTGAACATGATCTTCACTTTCTTTCAACATTCCTTGTTGGTTCAGTATACATGTGGTTCAATTGATGTCAGTTTCTGCGAGTTCTGGAGAAGATGTGGAGTTGTTACCAGAAGGCAATGCATCAAACCAGTTTGTCTTTTACACATTGTGCCCGGCAAAGGGCCCGTTGTTCAGGTTGCGGACAAAGGAGCGTGAGGAATCCATGCTGGTGTGTCTTCTAAGAGCAGACAAATGTAGGATAGGGAAGGATCTCATTGGTTCGTCTGAAGTTAAACGAGTCTCTGAACTACCGCAGATATACAATGGAAATGTCATTTACGAACTTCCTCCAAAGAAAGAAAGCACAGAGAAGTACTTGGGGATGAATCGCAAGGATGGCTGCTACCATTGGACACACCCGAGCACAACACACTGGCATGTTCCGGTGCGAGTCAGTCGAAGTTCATGTGTCGGACATCTCAAATGCATCAATCCTACCTGCCCCTACTTGGCTTTTGAGAAGAAAGCAAATGAATGTCACTTCAAGGGTGCTGTGGAGAAGGCAAAGACAACTGAGACAGGCAAAGTAATAGGCATGAAATGTAAGCATTGTGGAGAGGAGCCATTGCTAGTGCACACTTGTCCGGCTTATGTGTACTACATTCTGCCAGACGACATTTCTTTTACAAGGTTGTTCATTCACAGAGGTGTTCATCAGCATCCAGTCAGCCCCTCAGTGTCAGCTTCAAACGTTCAGCGTGCCAGATCTAGTGTCAGCAACGTGGTAAAGAGCAGTCCGCGAACCAATCAACGAGTGATTGAGTTTCAAGCTGCGCGTGAGCTCATCTTTGAAGAACTTTTCAAGGAAGAAGGAGAAGTCTCGTACACTGGTTTACTCTCAAAACTTGAACCTCTAACAAACCATCGAAGGTATTTTTCTTTAGATCTCTACACACTGACGTGACCTTTTCTTTAGGACTCGGGACTGGATTACACAATCAAGACAGAAGGAGACACACTTTAGAGAGGGTTACGAGGGTCTTCTGGAGCTGAAGACAAAGTTGCCAATACCTTTCATTCACGTCATACATGTTCCAGGGATGGAACTGCATGGTGCTGAGGAGCAGCCTCTGATCTTCAAAATGACAGTTGAGGGACCGGGTTCAGGAGTTGACTACATCAGAAGGTGTCAAAGTGGAGGAGACCTTCATGATCAATGGGTTGTTCTGGACCACACGCACCATATACCAGACTGGGCGACAATTGGAATACACCTTTATGACCCATTGTAAGTTGTAGAACTCTTCATAACACTTTCTAATCTTTGTTATCTAATGCTCTCTTACAGTGTCAGATCCATGGTGACTATAGCTTACGCAGATATGTGCCGCAAGATAATGTTGCAGTGCTGAAGTTCTTGAACACAATGCTAGAGGTTTGTAAGAAACAGGGTTTGGAGAATGTCAACTTTGCTGGTTTCATGTCGGATGAGGCTGGAGCGATATGGATAGCCTTGCGCCAAGTATTCAACAACGGAGAAAAGATGAAAGGGAGGGAAAGAAGCTGTCTGTTTCACTTTATGCAATCCGTGCGTCAGGTGACAAAGAAATGGATCGCAGAAGAACATCGCGAAGAACACATGAAGCTTGCTCGTGCCTGGCCTGCAGCACTGAATGAACAATCTAAGAAAGAACAACTAGCAATTCTCGAGTCTTTTTGGGAAGGACGAGCGTCAAACATTCGTGCTTTGAAGACATGGCTGTCTTGGTGGATCAGGCATGAGGACCACATCTCCATGGCGGAACTGGGAGACATGACAGAAGAAGGACTCGCAGCGTTCCAACTACAAACAATGCTGAAGTGATTCACGCGAGAGCAAGAAGAGCAAGATTGGCCAAAAGAGTACCACTGCTGGAGGCGACAATGTTAGACCTCACCGATGCAGTTATGCAGAGTGCGAAGGTGAAAGCGGCAATAGAAGGGAGGTATACAGGGTCAGGTCCTTCGAAGGAAACTCTGTTGAAACGAGTGCAACGCAAACTCTCTGAGGGGAAAAGTGTATCTCCATCAACAATTATCAATCTGGTGGAAGACGAGGAACACTTGACCAGCCCGGAGTTCACGAGTACCACTAACGTTCGAGTGCAAACTGTTAGGAGAACAGTCACAGGAACAGAACAGTCTGATGCTCGACGTTCACACAGACATGATGTAGAGTACACAGAGCGGGTGGTCCAAAACAACAGGAGAAAGAGGTTAAGGTTCGAAGAGGTTTTGGAGAGAGAGATTGCACAAACAGAGTGGGCCATCAGACGAATCGGAGCATCCAGTAAGGTTAAGTGTTTGGGGATGAATCAGGAAGGAACTGCTCTGTGTGGAAAACCAATCGGTTATCCAAGCAGAGTGCCAGCACCAGGATTCTATGGAAAACGAATGTACAGTGATGCCTTGGGGAATGAGGAGTATGTACAACAGATGATGTGGTTCTGCCCAAAAGATTCAGGGTGTTTCACGCCCAAACGGCAAAATTCTTCAGTCAAGAATTCCAACACCACCAACGGTTTGGCCTGTGCTCAAGGAAACGAAGCTGACAAGTGAGGAGGTCAGAGAACTACAGGATGCAGGCTTTGTTCTGGAAGGTTTACAGGGACGGCAGGAAGAGTAGATGAGGGTCAGAAGGACAAAACACCATCGCCACCACGTGGAGCTGGATCTACAACAATTCCACCTTTCGAAGGACGTATGGTCCGGACTCCAACAAAAATGTCTAAGGAACAAGAGAAGAATTTCCACAAGGCCAAGACGTTTTTAGGTTGTGAAATGTTGAAGTGACAGTTAGAGGACGGAAGGAGGCTTTCGTTGTGTCGGCAGGAAATGACTCTGCAAAGGTGACTATTAGTACTTATCCTACATGCAGTTGTTCTACCTTTCAGAAGAGCAAAAGTTGGAGCCCATGTGTACACATGTACTTCGTCTACAGCCGTGTGCTTGGCTTGAACCCGGACGTCACATATTTTCTACAAAGGCGATCGCTCAGTGAGATGGAGGTCCACCGTTTGCTGGTGAATTGCAGCAAGTTCATGACCCACCGGTGCTACAAGGATAAATGGTTTACATAAAAATGCTTTGTTTGAATAGTAATTATTGAACTTTTTTTAAAGTATTCAAAAAAATTTCTAAAAATTTAAATGATTTATTTGTTGGTCGGCAAATATTAAAAAATTATATAAAAATATTCTTAAAATATTCTAGAATATTCTAGAATATGCTAGAATATACCTAGAATATCCACGAATATACTAGAATAATATGAAGCCTCCTGAGCCGGAGCCTCCTTTTCGCCGGGACCCGACTTTGTCACATATTTGCATATATGGACTTCTGAATGTTTCCAATTTCAAATTCAAATTTTAAACGGTCAAATTATTAGACTAGGGTTTCTGCGGGCATGGAAGGGGAAGAAGACTGGGCGCATTTTGATGAGCTGATCTCTGACGTCCAAGAATCCACGTCGGACGCCGCACAAGATCGAGCTTGTTAAGTATGATCCTCGAGTGAATAAGCATGTTCTTTTTACTGAGGGTAAGCTTTAATAAGTTCTATTGGAACATCTTTTGTGCGTGCGTGTCCAGCATATGCCCACAACGGCTATTGCTAAGAATTAAGTGATCCTCACCACGTGTACTACAATTGATTCACCCAGTAGGATATTCTCCATGGAATTTTGAAAGTTGACACAGTGATCCCGGCCATGGCAGAAGAGGAGCTATGCCGATCCAGGAAGAACAAGGTACACATGGTACTCTGTGAGTGTCGCCATTTTGGAGGCTTGGGGCCCAGGAGGCCTGGGCTCGAATATTCAAGAATATTCTAGAATATTTTGGAATATTCTTTCTGGTCGGCAGTATTGGCCTCAGTCGGCAAAAAAGAATTCTATTAAAACTGTTGTATTTCTTTTTATTTTTTTTATATTAGCTTAATTTATTACTCAATATACATTAGCTAAAGTTTCTTCTTCATCTTAAGTAAAGCTGCAGTTCTCGAACCACCAGTTACGCTTGGACGTGGAGGTGTTTGAGTAGGTAACTCTTCTGGTCTAATGTTCTCTGCAAGCTTGTTTGTTGCCAACCTAGAGAGTTCGAAACTCTTCTCGGTTCCTATAATATTCCTTCCGAGCTCGACGGCAGCTAACAATGATGACCCGGTTCCGGAACCAATATCCCAGACTAGGTCGCCAGGTCTACTGAGACGCTCGATCAAAAGCTGCATGAGTCGAACACTCTTCGGTTGAATCATAATCCTGCACAATCTTCCATTAGGATAAACATAGCAAAGCACTTCCTTACCAAGCCTCCTGATAACGGTCGGCAGTGTCGACGAGGATCGTGTTCGTCAACGCCAGAGGGTTTGGCCTCTTCGACTTCTTCTCAGAGCTTTGCAGCACCAAGAGAACTAACAAGTTATCCTGCCACATAGACCAAGTTAAACTTGAACTTGAATAGCTAGCTTACCTTAATTTTGTCACGGTATCCCCAGCCTCGTGCACGGTAGACGCTGTAAGTCCCTGCAACCTCCAAGTTGATTACTGCAGCCGCCTGAATCACCGCCGAAACAGAAGGAGAACTCGCGAAGACGACCATGAAACCACTCGCTGCCAAGTGCATTCCACTGAACTGCAAGGCCTCCTCAAACTTCACCGGATCTAGCTGCACAATGTCCTTGTTGATGCTAGCACCTCCATATACAAGCTCATTGGGCAAGTCGAGGATGATGAGGTTGAAGCCGTATTCACCTACCACTTCCTGGAACAACGTTTGTGACTCAACCGTATGTAGTCTGTCAACCTGTTCTCGGAGCTTGGTGTACACCTCTGTCTGGGAAGCACCTGGCTCGAAGAAAGACCTGCTCATCTCCTCCATGTCGCACACAGCTAGGTCGTAGGATCCACGGGATGCAGCCAGGGTCGGGATGAAGGTCATCAGGTCGTCCTTGATGTCCAAACTAGCTACAAGTGGCTGTACCTCATTGATTGTAAAGTCGAATGCCGGCGGAGGTGCTGTAGAAGAGCTTGGTCCCGCTCCCGATCCCTTTGCAGGTGTAGTTGTCTTCCGCACCGTCTTCTTCATCTTGCTCTTCTTGATAGCCTCTACTTCTTCTGGCTCCCAAACAATCGCTGGTAGATCATTGGCGTGCATGTCGAATAGTGTGCTCTCCCAAGCTGGTGGCTGTTGCGACGGACAGTCGAGCCAGAATGGAACATGCTCCCGTTCGAACGGTGTTAGAGCTCCTCTGCTCTTCGACCACATGTGAGGCTCGCTTGTATGATCTGTCCACAGCTTCATCGTATGGGACGGTGTCATTTGCTTCGCCAGTATGAACCTGCAACACAAAGTCAGACAGTAGCAATGCTGGATTGAAAGCTTACCTCCATATCATCCGACGCGCAGATTCCTCACGCTCCAGAAACTCATTCGGCTCCATCGAATAAGTGAACCGTATGCAGTCATGGAAGGGCTGAAAGACCAGGCACTTGCTCCGAATTCTCATCTCGTCAAACCAGCTCATGAAGTCGACATCCGTTCCAACTTCTTCACCATCCTCTCGCAACCCCTTAAGGATCTGAATGGCTTCCTCGCGCACAGCCTTCCAATATAAGTCCAAGGTGAACCACTTGATCCACTCTTTGTCCTGCATGCCCGGTAGCCCAAGTGTCTGTTGTTCTGCCTTGGATTCGAGACGGGTGAGCTTGTTGAGGTATCGGAGTCGCAGCATGTTTGGAATCTTCGCCCTTGACATCGCATACAGCTTCTCAATGCCCATCCAGCGACACTGCTTATGAGAGATGTTTGTCACCTTCTGGAACCACTCCTCCCCCAAGTCTGGGTCTATGATGGAGAGGAACTTGTGCATACGCTTGTCATGCTTCTTGTACTAGCTGCTTCAGGTTCACCTCAACCTGTGGATTGCCCTTAGCACTGGTGACTGCTCTGTCGAGATCATCGTCGATCTCGTTCTGCACATAGAAAGTTAAAAATTTCTTTCCTATAAATTAAATCGGAGGTTACCTTGAAAAGATCTTTGCGCAGATCAGGTTCGGAAGAGGATGCCAAGCCGTCTTTCCTGATGAACTCTCCTTCCACTTCCGCACCTCAAGACGATCAACCTCCGTGAGTGACTCGAGGATTTTCTGAGTTCCTTCTGTACTAGTGCAGACCGCCTTTACAGCGAGGAGAATATGTGGTAGCGTTGTTTCCACAGATGTTGCTGAAGATCTGTTCAACGAAACTGTAAGTCTAAACTCTTAACAAAAAGAAAAGAAAATACTCACATGTTAATCGATTGGAACATCGAAACCATTGAAGAATGTCGAGGTTCTCCGTGGAGATGAAACTCGATCGAACGCGAATAGCCCATCGCTGGTTGTCCTCTGCATCCTCTCGGTACAGCTTCTGCAAAGCCTGTAGCCTATGGTTCCCGTCCCAGCAGCTAAACTTCCTGTTTGAGAGCCTTGAAGCCCACTGTTTGTACTCCGGCTGAGTAAGAGCTTGCTCGAAAGACCGGTGCTGCTCGTACTGTATCGTGTCCTTCGACAGCTCCGATAGCTCCTCAAGCAGTAAGTCGATCTCCTATGGACAGAATGAAACATGGGCGTGTTGCGAGATAACCAGCCTTCTTCAACGATGACACCAGCCTGTCCAAGTCCCCTGGGTTCACTCGTCGAACCACCTCGTTGGAATGTATTCTGCAGATGGGCACATCAGGAGGATCACCAAGTCCCTTGATAGTAATTTTGTCGAGCAGGTTTGCTGAGCTCTCCAAATGCAGGCTCGCCGGTATGCTGTATAACTCCTTCGGCTCCTTATCGCTCTTCGCCTTCTTGCCTTTTGAATCAGCTTTCCCGCGGCCTCTCTTTTTGCTGACTGCCTCCTCCAAGTCGTCCTCGCTAGCTTCAGCTGCCTCTGTCATCTGCACTTGCTCGTTCAGGACTGCAACCTCAGCGGATGAAGGAGGCAACTGCGACGAGCTCTCCGGGAAATCTGTGATTGTTGGTGGAGGCTGTTCTTGCTCAACTGCTACTACTCCAGACTGAGTCACTGGAGGATCCTCCTTTGCTACATTAGATGGTTCTCCTCTCTTGCCTCGCTTCTGCTTCGATATCCTCTTCTCTTCCCGTGGCTCTTCATCAGGCGCAGTCTCTAGTAGACGTTTTGAAGCTCTCACCATTTTGTAACTCTGGAAAGTAAACACACAAGTCAATTGATGAGGAGTCAAAATAAAAAACAAACAAAGATGACTAACCTTGTGGCTGCCGACTCAAGCTAGATGCTGCCGACCCTCTCAGTCGGCAGAGAGATGTAGAAGAAAAAACCTGCCGACTGAGATAGTTTTGCCGACTCTGTCAGACGGCACAGAAGAGATAATGGTGCCGACTGAGATAGGATGGTGCCGTCCCTCTCAGACGGCACAAATGGGACCCATTAACTGTTTTAAAAGAAATACTTGAGACGCAAAGAAAAAAAAAACTAATTCAAAATACCTTGTGGCTGCCGACTGAAGAAGGATGGTGCCGTCACTCTCAGTCGGCACAAATGGGAAGACACTATAACTCTGAAAAAAAACATTGTTATACGGATACTTGAGCCGCAAGCAAAATATAAACAAATTCAAAATACCTTGTGGCTGCCGACTGAAGAAGGATGGTGCCGTCACTCTCAGTCGGCACAAATGAGAAGACACATTAACTCTGAAAAAAAACAATGTGATACGAATACATGATCCAGAAAGCAAAAAATAAATATATCGAACATACCTTGTGGCTGCCGACTGAACTAGGATGGTGCCGTCACTCTCAGTCGGCACAAATGGGAAGACCCATTAACTCTGAAAAAAAACCTTGTGATACGAATACTTGAGCCAGAAAGCAAAAAAAAACAAATCGAAAATACCTTGTTTTTGCCGACTGAACCAGGATGGTGCCGTCACTCTCAGTCGGCACAAATGGAAAGACCCATTAACTCTGAAAAAAAAACATTGTGACACGTATACTTGAGCCGCAAGGAAAAAAATAAATAAATCGACGATACCTTGTGTTTGCCGACTGAACCAGGATGGTGCCGTTGCTCTCAGTCGGCACAAATAAGAAGACCCTATATCTCTGGAAAAAGAAATACTTTGAGCAGCAAATCATAAAATACAGAAATTACACATACCTTGTGGCCGCCGGCTGAGCAGGATGGGTGCCGAGAATCTAAATCGGCACAGAAATCTCCATTGTTATACTTGGGCGCTGCACGAATCGAGTCGAAATGGATGGCGCCGCAGTGGAAACCGTAACTCTGAGATCTGAGATTAAAGAAACCCTCTGGATCCGCAGTGGAAACAGATCTGAGATTGAAAGAACCCTAGCCGCAATGGAAACAGTAAACCCTATCTACCAAAAAACCCTAGCCGCAATGAAAACAGTGAACCCTACGGAATAAATGTGTTTAGGGTTTTTTTAAAATATGTGAATAATTGGTAAATGTGAAGATATTTCAAATCATAAAAGGTAGAAATTAAATTAAATCGGTGATACTAGAGAGGACATCATTAAGAACACTGTGAACTGGGCAGCATAGAATTAATTATATACAAACGTGTATTCACGTTTATTGTTAACGATTGTAATTTTTTTTTGGTAAGAGAAAGTGTGTTTAATCTTTTGCTTTGCTTTCCTAAACCACCGAGCTTTCTCCTTGTGTTGTCATGGCCAGAGTTACCTATGAAGGCATTGACAAAGATTTCCCAGTCGATGAAGATGGAAATGCTTTTGTGTTTGAACATGATCTTCACATTGCTTTCAACATTCCTTGTTGGTTCAGTATACATGTGGTTCAATTGATGTCAGTTTCTGCGAGTTCTGGAGAAGATGTGGAGTTGTTACCAGAAGGCAATGCATCAAACCAGTTTGTCTTTTACACATTGTGCCCGGCAAAGGGCCCGTTGTTCAGGTTGCGGACAGAGGAGCGTGAGGAATCCATGCTGGTGTGTCTTCTAAGAGCAGACAAATGTAGGATAGGGAAGGATCTCATTGGTTCGTCTGAAGTTAAACGAGTCTCTGAACTACCGCAGATATACAATGGAAATGTCATTTTCGAACTTCCCCCTAAGACAGAAAGCACAGAGAAGTACTCGGGGATGAATCGCAAGGATGGCTGCTACCATTGGACACACCCGAGCACAACACACTGGCATGTTCCGGCGCGAGTCAGTCGAAGTTCATGTGTCGGACATCTCCAATGCATCAATCCTACCTGCCCCTACTTGGCTTTTGAGAAGAAAGCAAATGAATGTCACTTCAAGGGTGCTGTGGAGAAGGCAAAGACAACTGAGACAGGCAAAGTAATAGGCATAAAATGTAAGCATTGTGGAGAGGAGCCATTGCTGGTGCACACTTGTCCGGCTTATGTGTACTACATTCTGCCAGACGACATTTCTTTTACAAGGTTGTTCATTCACAGAGGTGTTCATCAGCATCCAGTCAGCCCCTCAGTGTCAGCTTCAAACGTTCAGCGAGCCAGATCTAGTGTCAGCAACGTGGTAAAGAGCAGTCCGCGAACCAATCAACGAGTGATTGAGTTTCAAGCCGCGCGTGAGCTCATCTTTGAAGAACTTTTCAAGGAAGAAGGAGAAGTCTCGTACACTGGTTTACTCTCAAAACTTGAACCTCTAACAAACCATCGAAGGTATTTTTTTTAGATCTCTACACACTGACGTGACCTTTTCTTTAGGACTCGGGACTGGATTACACAATCAAGACAGAAGGAGACACACTTTAGAGAGGGTTACGAGGGTCTTCTGGAGCTGAAGACAAAGCTGCCAATACCTTTCATTCACGTCATACATGTTCCAGGGATGGAACTGCATGGTGCTGAGGAGCAGCCTCTGATCTTCAAAATGACAGTTGAGGGACCGGGTTCAGGAGTTGAGTACATCAGAAGGTGTCAAAGTGGAGGAGACCTTCATGATCAATGGGTTGTTCTGGACCACACGCACCGCATACCAGACTGGGCGACAATTGGAATACACCTTTATGACCCATTGTAAGTTGTAAAACTCTTCATAACACTTTCTAATCTTCGTTATCTAACGCTCTCTTGCGTGTCAGATCCATGGTGACTATAGCTTACGCAGATATGTGCCGCGAAGATAATGTTGCAGTGCTGAAGTTCTTGAACACAATGCTAGAGGTTTGTAAGAAGCAGGGTTTGGAGAATGTCAACTTTGCTGGTTTCATGTCGGATGAGGCTGGAGCGATATGGATAGCCTTGCGCCAAGTATTCAACAACGGAGCAAAGATGAAAGGGAGGGAAAGAAGCTGTCTGTTTCACTTTATGCAATCCGTGCGTCAGGTGACAAAGAAATGGATCGCAGAAGAACATCGCGAAGAACACATGAAGCTTGCTCGTGCCTGGCCTGCAGCACTGAATGAACAATCTAAGAAAGAACAACTGGCAATTCTCGAGTCTTTTGGGAAGGACGAGCGTCAAACATTCGAGCTTTGAAGACATGGCTGTCTTGGTGGATCAGGCATGAGGACCACATCTCCATGGCGGAACTGGGAGACATGACAGAAGAAGGACTCGCGAGCGTTCCAACTACAAACAATGCTGAAGTGATTCACGCGAGAGCAAGAAGAGCAAGATTGGCCAAAAGAGTACCACTGCTGGAGGCGACAATGTTAGACCTCACCGATGCAGTTATGCAGAGTGCGAAGGTGAAAGCGGCAATAGAAGGGAGGTATACAGGGTCAGGGCCTTCGAAGGAAACTCTGTTGAAACGAGTGCAACGCAAACTCTCTGAGGGGAAAAGTGTATCTCCATCAACAATTATTAATCTGGTGGAAGGCGAGGAACACTTGACCAGCCCGGAGTTCACGTGTACCACTAACGTTCGAGTGCAAACTGTTAGGAGAACAGTCACAGGAACAGAACAGTCTGATGCTCGACGTTCACACAGACATGATGTAGAGTACACAGAGCGGGTGGTCCAAAACAACAGGAGAAAGAGGTTAAGGTTCGAAGAGGTTTCGGAGAGAGAGATTGCTCAAACAGAGTGGGCCATCAGACGAATCGGAGCATCCAGTAAGGTTAAGTGTTTGGGGATGAATCAGGAAGGAACTGCTCTGTGTGGAAAACCAATCGGTTATCCAAGCAGAGTGCCAGCACCAGGAATTCTATGGAAAACGAATGTACATTGATGCCTTGGGGAATGAGGAGTATGTACAACAGATGATGTGGTTCTGCCCAAAAGATTCAGGGTGTTTCACGCGGCCAAACGGCAAAATTCTTCGGTCACGTATTCCAACACCACCAACGGTTTGGCCTGTGCTCAAGGAAACGAAGCTGACAAGTGAGGAGGTCAGAGAACTACAGGATGCAGGCTTTGTTCTGGAAGGTTTACAGGGGATGGCAGGAAGAGTAGATGAGGGTCAGAAGGACAAAACACCATCGCCACCACGTGGAGCTGGATCTACAACAATTCCACCTTTCGAAGGACGTATGGTTCGGACTCCAACAAAAATGTCTAAGGAACAAGAGAAGAATTTCCGCAAGGCCAAGACGTTTTTAGGTTGTGTGCGAAATGTTGAAGTGACAGCTAGAGGACGGAAGGAGGCTTTCGTTGTGTCGGCAGGAAATGACTCTGCAAAGGTGACTATTAATACTTATCCTTCATGCAGTTGTTCTACATTTCAGAAGAGCAAAAGTTGGAGCCCATGTGTACACATGTACTTCGTCTATAGCCGTGTGCTTGGCTTGAACCCGGAAGTCACATATTTTCTACAAAGGCGATCGCTCAGTGACATGGAGGTCCACCGTTTGCTGGTGAATTGCAACAGAGTTCATGACCCACCGGTGCTACAAGGATAAATGGTTTAGGGTTTAGGATAATGTTTATTAAGCCAGTGGGCATATATTAAGCCAGTCGGCGTATATTAAACCAGTCGGCATATTAAAAAAACTTATATATTCTAGAATATTCTTGAGAATATGCTAGAATATGCTAGAATAACCCTAGAATATCCGCGAATATACTAGAATAATATGAAGCCTCCTGAGCCGGAGCCTCCTTTTCGCCGAGACCCAATAATTAAATAATATAAATAAGGAATCAGCTACTTCAAACTTAGGAGATGTATAATATTTCAGCTAGAGAGCCTCAAATCAGATATATTGAGAAGATATATGTATGTATCTATTAACAATCTACCAAAACAATTCACTCATTTTCCTTGGATAAAATAATAATAATTCCCTTTTGTTACTTTTGTTCACCGATTTCCCTGATAATTTCAATAATTTCATTTTGTTACTTCTTGTGTGATTACCAAACATCGACTGACACGTTGTTGTTAACACATGGTAATTACCTGAGTCCAATAATTTACGTTTTTTTCTTTTAACTTTTCTCTATTACAACGCATTGACACGTGGTACGCATGGTAAATATGATGATATTTCTCACGTGGCTTAAATATCCACGCTATAAATAAGTGGAGCTCCTCATATAACCCTAGGGCACACACAACCATGGAGGTCAAGAAGACGATTGTTCTCTTCCTTAGCTTTCTTTTGTGTCTTGCCAATTGTGGCCGCATACAAGGTACATGAATTTCATCTCTCTCTCCCCCTCAATATTTATAGATGGAAAATTACGTATTCTAAATTAATTTTGTCCCTTGATTTGGGTTTGTGTGAATTATTTAAATTTTAATCTATATTTTAGCTTACTTCTGCATGTAAGAATTTTCTCTTTCAGATTTTCCAAATTTTTTTGTTATCTTGTGTACAAGGAAAGCTTTCTACTTTTCCCTTTTTTTCCCTCTGTTTTTTTCTTCTTTAATGTCTTTTTTTAAACTTATTTTTGTATTTTCATATTAATTTTCTTTTAATTTTTATTTTTACTTAAATTTTTTTATTAAGCTCAATTTCAAAAGTAAATGTATAATAATATTTGCTACATATTAATAATATATATTATTCTTGATGTAGTGGCATGGGGAGGATGCACTATTAACAACTTTGTGGTCAAGCAGTCTAGAGAAGTCTTAAGCCCTCCACATGGCCCTGGCAATATGTTCAGGTACACAGTGGAGTTCACTAACACATGCCAAGGAGGATGTAAGCCCATGAATGTGCATGTAGGCTGCGGCGATTTCTCCTCTTACAGCGCAAGTGAACCTGACCAGGATGTGTTCATAAAGCTTGCACCGGGAGACTGTGTTCTGTTCAGAGGTTTACCCATTGAGAATACCACTTGGTCATTCACCTATGTGAATGCACATGCTTACCCCATGGACATCAAGAGTGCTACCTTTTGTTAGAAGATTTGAGCATAATATACTTTTATTTTCCCTTTCTTAATTTTATGTGTTTTTAAAAATTTTAAATACGTATAATATGTGTTTTAGGGCATTCCCTCTATAAATCCATCTACTTATGCTATTATTTCAGCCTAATTATCTTCTAGATATTTATGAGCTTTTATTCATGAAAGTTTAAAGTATATTCCTCATTAAAAATATATAAAATATAAAAAAATTATATTTTCTTTGAAGTAATATAAAACCATTTATCTAGAGTAGAATTCTATAAAGGATATAAAAACAAATATATTCATCTAAATTCATGTGGACTTAAGGATATACAAGCATATCATTGTTTTATGCAAAGAAAGAGCCTTACAAAAATTATTCTACTCTTACATCCAATGTGAGTATAGTGTATATATGTTTTATATAGATTATCAGAATTGTTACATCCATTGTTCATGTCCCAGTCATGTATTTTGTGCAGTAGCATCTTCATACATGAGGAAGCAACCCTTATACATGTTAATCTCCATTGTTAAAACCTAGTTACACTAGAAACCTGTTCTCATGAAATTAGTTGGCGTAAAAACTAAATGAACAAAAAAACTATTAATAGTCTTTTGGCATCTTGGTTTGATATTTATATTTGTTTTTGTTTTTTCTTGTCAAAATATGCATATAAACTTGCTATTTCTAATATTGTAATCTTCTATAGAAGTTAATAAACACAATACTTCACAGGACATTTCTATATGGTTTTTTTTTAGAAAAGCCCATTATATAATATGGGTTTCATATGGTTATGATGTTTGTTATTGTTATATGATCTCTTCTGTGAGAAACCTGTGAAGAGTGGTTTAAAATATGATTTTGATATTTAGGTCTATTTAATGTGGTGTTGTTAATGGGTTTGGTAATGGTTTTTCAATAATATGATTTTTTTAATGATTAATAAAATAAACAAGTCACACCTACATTGGTTGGCAATGTCACACCAACCAATAAAAACATGCACAAAAAAAGCCATATAATAAAATAGTTAATTCCTTAGAAGCTAAAGGATTTTCTTTTAAAAACCCTTCACAATATATTAATTATATATAGGTAATACATACATAAATTATTTATACATACAAAAGCATAATCATAATCATAATATATAATTCCTTACAATTAATAAATTGATTTTTTATCATTAAATGTTAAGATTAATAAAACAAAAACTTATTATAAATAAGTTATATTATAATATTGTAAATCTATAAATTAATTATAAATATTTAGTAAAGTATCATATTTTAATAAAATGCTAATCTTTACTTTAGAATTTAGAAAAATAAAATAAAAATATAATATCAATATCATGTATATATATTATTAGTATTTAATATAAATGTATGTTAACAATGTTAGTACATAGATCTAGGGTTAGGGTTCTTGAGATAGCTTTGGATGTGTAGGACTGGTGAAGCTCGATTGCAGGATTTGGTTCATAGGGAGCAGTAGTAAGCTGGGAGACCAAGGTGCAGTGGTAGGGTAGCCTTTGCAGACAATGTTGAAAAAGAGCCAATTATGCCGGGATGCCGCAACATCCTAACATCCACAAGGAATGGATTGCTGCTTGGGGAAGTCTAGATTCACATGTTACGGGACCCTAACTCCAGGTAAATGTTGTGGTCTGCATACATGCATATTGTATTCTTCTCTTATACAAGTGTTCATTACCATTTGATATATAGTATGTGTGTATGCATATGCATACATTTGATGTATAGATACATATGATACATATTTCTTTATTTCTATGTATACACACACATGGACTCTTCAGATTGTGTTCTTCTCTTAATACTTTAGGATCATAGGTGTTAGAGTTTTTACTTGGTGTCATGAATGCGGCTTGCTAAATGCAAACCTTGGAAAACCTCTTTAGAAACCCCATGAAATTTGGTAAAGTAACTCATGTTAAAAACCTATTTCTTAAGAACTCACACCCTCGGTTGGCCAAGTTGATGAACAATGCTCACCTTGTGTGTCAGAGTTTTTACCTAGTGCCACAAAGGCGGCTTGCCAGGTGCCAACCCTGGAATCCCCTCTCTTGGAAACCCCACGGAACCTGGTAAAGTAACCCGTATTAGGAACCCAAGCCTTAGGAAGTCAAACCCCTAGTTGACTAAGTCCTCGGTCGAGACTCACTTTGTGAATCAGGATACACGGACTAGCCGAGCTTTAGGTGTCGTTCCTAGCTTGGCGTGGTTGAGGCGGCCGGAGCAAGGCCTCAACCACTAATTTTGCGGAACGTGAACTCGAGCAATGCCTTTGAGCTTGCGAGCAAGTTTTCAGACCAAGGATCTGACTAACCCCTTAGAAGTGACGTGCCCCTATCTCAAAGGCAAGATCCTGCCAACGATAAGGATAGTTTAACCCTACCCTTGTCGTGTGGAAGTTTTGGGCGGCACAACGGAGGGTTGCACCTTGACGACACAAGCTTAGCTTGCAACCGGTAAGAGGTTAACGAGCTCTCTTTTGAACCCAGGAAGCCTCACTACAATATAATACTCTACTCTTATTTATGTGACGGACCCCCCCCCCTGTTTACCTAAATGAGTAAGTGGGCTGGCACGGAAATGCCAGCCCTTAGAGAAAATGGTTGTCCTAACCTAATCCTAAACCTAACCCTAACCCCTAGGGGGGGGGTTTAGGACGTGGGTTTAGGGCATCCCTAGGGTTAGGTCAACCCTAGGGGTGTCCCTAACCCTTATTTTGACAAGCTATAATTTGCAAAGAACCCTAACCTGGAACGTCAAAACGGGGGAGGGTTCTCTAAATGGAAGTGCTAGCTTTACCTAGAGTTTCTTGCAAATACCTAACGGACACCCTGCCGGACCATCACTAGATACCCAAGTGCACTATGCGGGCCTGTTTCTTCTATATCTAGGGTTCGTCACATAATTCAGTAGGTAACAACAGTCAACCCCAAAGTAAAGGGTCGAGTCATAGTAAAAACTATGATACACTCCCCGCCTTTGAAAATGTCAACGTCCTCGTTGACGTCTACTCCAAGACTAGACTAGGTTAGGAAAAATTAACTGAAAACTAACGCTAATCACTCTATGCGGAGTCAGCAAAAAGTTCACAAGTTTTATTACCCCCCTTGCATTACGCGAAGCCAAATACTTTAGAACCGTCGTTCACTGAGTGAGAACTCAGCTGCCGGAGGTACCACCTGCGACAAGAAGTCATTTAGAGACCTTTTGCACGTCTGCAAAGTCTGTCACCCGACACAGACAACAAGTTAATTTCTTTTAGTTAACTAGAATTTATATCGGAGGCCTCTAGTTAATGTTGTCTATCGGCCCCTAGGTTAAGAAGAAGATAATAACTTTATTCCTTAATTAATTTGAGACCTTGCCTCAAACTCATTCACCAACTCCATCGCGTTTTGTAGATTCTCCAATGGTTTCCCATGTCGATTCGCACGCCGGATAGCCTTTCCATTTGATGAGATACTCAAACTTACGTTTTCGCAGTCCATAAACCTTCCTTTTGCCCAATATGGATTCGACTTCGTACTCCGTACCTTCATGAACCAGCTCAGGGGGCGGACGTAAGTTTTCATATCTTTGCGGATGTTTCTCATCTTTGTGGAATGGCTCGAGCAAATTGACATGAAACACATTGTGTATTGTTCCCAACTCTGGAGGGAAATCCAATTCATAAGCCACTTTCCCTACTTGCTTCACCACCTTGTATGGACCTATGTAGTGCAATAGAAACTTCCTCGAAAGAGTCGTTGGAACCTTCAGGTTTTTGGTACTCAACAAATACCATATCCCCAACCTGATACTCTACATCTCGCCGATGCTTATCGTACTGCTGACGATATTTCCTGTGCTGCAGCCATCGCTTGACGAGCAGCTTCCCATGTCCGATACAATTGTCCCGTGAACTCTGCTCACGATGGAACTCGATTGCTATCGTCTTTCGGTAACACCATACTCTGAGGAATACCACCCTTATTCCCAGTTAACACCTCCATTGGGCTACATCCGATTGCAGTGTGTGTCGAGTTATTGTAACATATCTCAGCCATATCCAAGTGTTCAGGCCCAATCAAGTTGATCACCTTGAACATAGCATCTGAGATAGTCCTCGACTTGTCGGTTCACTCTCTCCGTTTGACCATCTGTTTGCGGATGATAAGCCGTACTGAACTTCAGCATTGTACCAAACTACTTAAACAATGTTCCCCAAAACTTCCTTATAAACCGAGGATCTCGATCTGAGATCATGGTTTTCGGTAGTCCGCACACTCTTATGACTTCGTGGAAGAACACCTTGCTGCTTGAATTGCATTCACTGTCTCTACAATTGGAATGAAATGAGCAACCTTTGAAAACGATCGACTACCACCATGAGCGCATTAAAACCACAGATCTTGGCAATCCCATGATAAAGTCCAAAATAACACTTTGAAATGGCCGCTCTGGAATCGAATACACTGCAACTTCCCAGCTCGTTTTTGTGATCGGCTCTTTACTTGTTGACATGTGGGGCATGTCTTGACATATTTGGCAACATCATTTATCATACCCGGCCAATAGAATCCCTGCTTCAACAAAGCCAACGTCTTATGCCTTCCACCATGTCCTGCCAAAGGAACATCGTGATTGCTCTCTTAACAGCCTCTCCCTCCATGTCCCTTCTGGAACATAGAGTCTCTTTTCTTTATAATAAAGAACTCCATCTCGTACCGCAAAATGCACCTGTTTGAGTGCATCTATTCGACTTTCTATTCCTGCTGGAATATTACCATCTCTTCGTTAACTGATGAACTTGTTTCCTCTTGCCACCAGGCTCAAAGCCCCTTAGCAAACTTGTCCTGAGGATACGCCATCACAAATTCATCCACTAAAGTTGAAATGGGTGTTGAATAATTCGCAGATGACCCTTCCTACTGAGTGCATCAGCTACCACATTGTCCTTTCCGCTTTATGTTTGATTTCAGGCTGAAATCGTGCCAACTTCTGCTGCCATCTAGCATATTCGGATAGCTTTGGCTGCATTTTAAAATACCTTAGAGTTACACTATCTGTCCAAACCACAGTACCATGACTTGGAAGATAATGACGCCAATACTCAAGGAAGCAACATAGATACATCTCCTTTTCGTGAGTAGGCCATCGAGTTTGCGTGGCATCTAACTTCTTCGAGAAAAAGGACATTAGATGTCCTTTCTGTTGCAATACACCACCAATTGCAAAGTCGGAAGCGTCACATTCTACTTCAAAAGGATCTTCAAAGATGGGCAACTGCAAAACTGGCTTAGAAGAGATAACCTCTTTTGAGTTTGATGAACGCACGTTGGACTCTGGAGTCCAATGCCATGGAATGTTCTTCATAAGATCTGTCAATGGGGCTGCTATTTCCGAGTAACCCTTTATGAATCTTCGGTAATACCCTGTCAGACCAAGAAATGATCTAACTTCATGCACGTCTTTTAAAGTCATCCACTCAGTAATAGCTTGAATTTTCTTTGGATCCATGGCAACCTCCCCACTTGAGATCAAGTGTCCCAAGAAATCTATCTTGGTTTGACCAAATGCGCATTGCTTTCTTTAGCATACAACTGGTTCTCTCTCAGCCTCTGAAACACTTTTTCTAAGTGTTCCACATGTTCCTCGATTGTCGAACTGAAAATCAGAATGTCATCAATATACACCACTACGAACTCGTCTAGATAGTCTCTAAACACATCATCCATCATTGTGCAAAAAGTTGCTGGAGCATTGCACAACCTGAATGGCAAGACTAGAAACTCGAATGATCCATAACGCGTTCGAAAAAGCGGTCTTCTCAATGTCATTCTCTGCTACCCGAATCTGATGGTCGATCTCAAGTCTATTCTGAGAAATACTTGCTTTTGATAGCCTATCAAATAAGTCGTCCACTCGTGGAAGAGGATACTTATTTTTGATAGTTATCGCGTTTAGCGCTTGATAGTCCACACACATTCGCATCGTACCATCCTTTTTCATTACAAACAAGATAGGTGCACCATACGGCGATCGACTAGGTCAAATGTGTCCTCAACCAACCAATTCTATCAACTGTCTTCGTTCTACTAACTCTTGAGGATTCAACCGATATGGGGCTCTTGCCGTGGAGACGAACCTAGCAAAATCTCTATCCTGTGATCCACAGCTGACATGGAGGTAACTCGGGTGGCAAGTCTTCTGCAACACATCCTTAAACATGTTCAAGACTTCCAAAATAGGTTCAGGAACAGATTGACTTCACCAATATCCAAAACCATTGCAAGAACACCCGTTCCCGATGTCTAACTGCCTTACGCAACTGAGTTAAGGTAAGGAACATAGGATTCCAATTCTTATGAGTTAGCGTTTCCATTTTGAGCGTGGTCTTTCTAATGTCCTCTTTATCTGTTGCAAGCGTGATTCGATTATCTCCGGAACCTCTCATTTCAATTACATGTTTATGAAACCATTCCATACCCAAAACAAAATCAAACCCCGTCATATTCAAGACAACTAAGTCTAGCTTAGCCTTCCAATCTTTGATTTGGATAGGAAACTGCCCTTGCTATATTATTAGTATTTTGAGAACCTTTGCCAAAATTGATCTTTATTTCACACATCTTTATTACATTCAAATTCAATCGACGAGCTAGACTAGTCGATATGAAGTTGTATGTTGCTCCAGTATCGATCATCATTCCGACTCGGTCCCCTCGTATCCTTCCTGTCAAATATAGCAAGGGTCAGTTTTGTCTTGAATAGCAAATAAGGCAGGTTGTGTCTGGCAAACATTACCTCTTCTGACTCATCTTCCGGATCTTCAAGCGTTTCTGGTTCAGCAACTTCCTCTTCTACCATCGCCTTGAAATGTCCCGATTATTGTGAGGGTGCCTGACACTCTTTAACAAAATGACCAGGCTTGTTACAGTTATAACATTTCACAACCCGCCTGCGGAATGCGGGGGAGCAGAATTTGGAGCCGATCCTTTGGCCTGCTGAGGTGGTGGTAACCCCAATGGTTTCCAAAATTCGGTGGGTCTTGATGTGTCCGAAAACTTGGAACTGCCGACAAAGGGACTTGCACTTCGAATTGATGGCGATTGATCTGGTCGCCTATCAAACTTCTGAACCCAAGACTTTGGAGGAAACTTCCTTGATTTAGGTTTTGCTTCCTCCCCTTTGTACAAGTCTTCTAACGACATGCCATAAGCAACCTTTTGAGCTGCCTCTTGACATTTCCGATAGCTTGTTGGCTTGTACCTTAAGATTTCTCTTCGCGTCTTCCATTCAAGCTAGCCATGAAGCAACTTCGAGCTTCATCATCACTCATATTTGGCACCAATCGCCGTACTTTTCGAATCGATAAACGTGGTCCATAGGACTTCCCCGAACTCCCTGTTGACAAAGTGCTAGGTCAGCACGCAATCGCAAACTGAGATCATCCAACATATACTACTTTTTGATCTCCTTTTTCGTGTGCTTCCAGTTGTTTTGGTATCCACGTTTACCTTCAACAATTCGCCACCAAATCTTAGCTTCTTCTTTAAGAAATTGCTTGGCACATGCAACCTTTTCTTCTTTCTCACGGAGGCAGCCTCGAAATAGCTTTCCATATCGTACAACCAGTCATCCAAAACCTTGTAATCCTTTGAATTCATGAAATTCGAAGGCTTACCGGTTTGAATTTACTAGGACCTCCACCACCTACGTTCGTCAAAGAATCTGATTCAGAGGGTGAGTCATACTTCTTCTTCTTTTTCCGTGTGTCTTGTTACGGAACATCTGGCACTGCAGTATTCATCGAAATCCAAACGCAACATTATCGATTCGGTCGTTCAACCCAAAACCATCCCCTCGAAGTTCGTTTAGGGCATCCATCATTATTTCTCGCCAACCAGGTCGTTGCCTAACTCTAGAGGGTCGACCTAGATCAACTTCATCCATCTTCTCATTTTGAGCCTTTGCGACAGCCTCTCTGCCTTAGGCTCTGGTTGCTTTCTCTTGCTCATCGTATTGAACCTAATTTCAAACACTCGGAGAATATGCTGGAATATTCCCAATGTGGAAGTTGGAAACACCCTGCACAGGTTGTACACCCACACACATCAGCTTAAACTAGCATAAGACTTTCGGTCATACCTAGAATCTCACGCCGACTCACTGAGCAAGTGTTCTCCGAAGTTTGACAACTTACAGGATCAAACTCTCTGCGCAGAATACAGACATGTCAACCGAAAGCAATAGAGTATATCAAGAATTTAGAGTTATCTAAACATTGAAACACCCTACAACTTAAGGCAGTCCTATTGACCGCAAAGAACTCGCTCCGATACCAATTGTCAGAGTTTTTACCTGGTGCCACAAAGGCGGCTTGCCAGGTGCCAACCCTGGAATCCCCTCTCTTGGAAACCCCACGGAACTGGTAAAGTAACCCGTATTAGGAACCCAACCTTAGGAAGTCAAACCCCTAGTTGACTAAGTCCTCGGTCGAGACTCACCTTGTGAATCAGGATACACGGACTAGCCGAGCTTTAAGTGTCGTTCCTAGCTTGGCGTGGTTGAGGCGGCCGGAGCAAGGCCTCAACCACTAGTTTTGCGAAACGTGAACTCGGGCAATGCTTTGAGCTTGCGAGGCAGGTTTCGGACCAAGGATTTGACTAACCCCTTGGAAGTGACGTGCCCTATCTCATAGGCAAGATCCTGCCAATGATAAGGATAGTCTAACCTAGGGTGGGTTTGTACCCCTGTCGTGTGGAAGTTTGGGCGGAACAACGAGGGTTGCACCTTGACGACACAAGCTTAGCTTGCACGGTAGAGGTTAATGAGCTCTCTTTTGAACCCAGGAAGCCTCACTACATTTTACTCTACCTTATTTATGTGACGGACCCCCCCCCCCCCTGTTTACCTAAATGAGTAAGTGGGCTGGCACGGAAATGCCAGCCCTTAGAGAAAATGGTTGTCCTAACCTAACTAACCAACCTAACCCCTAGGGGGGGGGGTTTATACGTGGGTTAGGGCAGCCCTAGGGTTAGGTCAACCCTAGGGGTGTCCCTAACCCTTATTTTGACAAGCTTTAATTTGCAAAGAACCCTAACCTGGAACGTTCAAAACGGGGGAGGGTTCTCTAAATGGAAGTGCTAGCTTCGCCTAGAGTTTCTTGCAAATACCTAACGACACCGGCCGGACCATCACTAGATACCCAAGTGCACTATGCGGGCCTGTTTCTTCTACATCTAG